>JANBXA010000411.1:9195000-9240000 GCA_030556225.1 Cricetiscus sungorus | reverse complement strand
AAAATGTAGACAGTGGAAACAATGACAAATTTTTATAATAACATTGTTTCCTCCTTTTATACGTTGGATGTGGAAGGGTTCTCTAAGGCAACAGTACAGTTAAAGGAGGCCAGGCAAACATAGCACAGGAAAAGGGCCTGGGAGCAGAGCCCCAAAGGGACACACTGGAGGTCAAACTTCCCCACCTTGCTCTGCCCTTGTCCTCAAGTCTCTAACTCTGATTTGGGATTTCTGGAAAGCGCTGAGCAAATGTGCTTGTTCTCATACCCTCAACACCAGACCTCCACTCCACTCCCCATACCCACTTAGACTTTCCTGCCACCTTCCTTGTTTCGTTAGTCAAAAACCATTAAGAAACTCCACAAACGACCCAGAAGGCTTGCTTCATGTGAGTCAATGATGTTAGCTTTCTTTGAGTGAGGATGCTGTGTGTATACAGCATCGGTCAGGACCTGTGACAAGTGGTCAGGATACAGTCCTTATGTGGCATCATCCAGTAACTGTGACATGTGATCAGGTGATGGGAGATGTCATTCTGTAAATATGTTTCTTTTATTGATTAATGAATGAAGCACTATTGGCCAATAGGAAAACAAGATAGGCGGGACTAGGAGAAGTGGGGGATTCTGGGAAATGTAGTGGCATCTCAACGATGTGATCTCCGGAAGAGAGGATGTGAGTCTGGCATTCTTGGTAAAATAAGACAGTGTAGAAATACATGTATTAGTGATTATGGGTTAATATTTAAGACAGAGCTAGACAATAGGAAACACTAGTAACAGGTCAACAGCTTTATAACTAATAGAGTCTCTCTGTGTTGTTTGGGACTGACGCAGCTGTGGGACCAGGCTGGAGGGAAAACTGCTCCTAACAAAATAGCGTCTACGACCTGAGTACTAAGAACTTCCACTTAAAACTTGACCAAAGCTTAAAAAAGATTTTAAAAACAAAATAACAGACACAAGCAAGGTATTTTGGTAGCATCATTTTTCTCGGTTGGACTCTGTTTTGCTAGAGATAAGCAGAGAGTTGTGCGGCTCCTTTAAGGGAGGTCTCCTGACTCAGCATAAGCAGCAAACCCTGCTAACAATTGAATGGTGTGTATAAGAGCTGGCAATGGCAGTGACCACATCTCCAAGCTGGCAGCATGCTGCTTGATGGTAGCATAGGCCAAGGTGGTGAGCACAGCTCTCAGTGCTGGTGGTAAACTTACCTCCACCATCTTGGATAGATGGAAGCTAATACAGTCATGGTTTTCATTTTAGCAATGTTGTTGTCCAGCAAATGAAAGACTCGTGGGCAGAAAAAGATAAAGATTTACAGTAAAGACAGATAAAGAAAAACCTCTAAAGGTTTACAGTGTGTTTAAAAAATATACACAACATTGGGAGAAAAAAAGAACAGGATAAAGTGGTCTAAAAAAAAAAAAAAAAAAAAACAGTATCTGGGTGTGGTAGCACACGCTTTTAATCCGAGCTCTCAGGAGGCAGAAGCAAACAGATCTCTGTGGTTTCAAGGCCAGCCTGGTACACATAGTGAATACGGGACAGGAAAAGGTTACACAGAGAAACCCTTTCTCAATAAATGAAAAATAGAAGTAAAAGAAATAGAGTAATAAAAAAAAGCCATGTGAAGATGGAAAGCACACACAGAGAGTCTAGGCACTGTACACTATTGTGTTGTCTTTGAATCGCTCAATTGCTGAGGAAGGAACAACAATTGCTAAAATACACTTGATTATCAATGATTAAAAATGCTTTGACTTCAAAATTAAAGTCTAAGAACAGGTTACTGGGGAAAAGAATTTCTATTTTCATTTCCACAGAGAGTAAAAAGCTGTGGATTCCTTCCAGACTAACATGGTTTGATCAAGAAAGACCCCCTGAAACAGTATCCCAGATGATCCAACATTCAAAACAGCTGGGGCAAGGTAGCCTTGCAGACCACTACAGCCAGGATTTCTGCATCTTCTTAGGATTCCGGTGGTATTATAGTGCCCCCAATCAGCAGGAAGCATTTTGGAAAGAACAATGCCCAAATTCCCAAATGTTGTTTATAAATGTTTGTTTTCACTTAAATGGGGTTGGTTATAAATGCTTAATGATCATAAGCAATCTTTTTAAAGGTAAAAAGGGGACTGTGATACAGAAATACTTTGTTTTGGAATAGATTTGTATTTATTAATACAAATTTAACATCAATTTTGTGATATGTATATTTTGTCTCTTGTTTAAGTGTTGTGTTTATATAGCTCATTTAAAAGTGTAATGTATAATTAAGTACAGATCATAGATAGTTACCTATAATAGCCAAAACTTATGGTTAGGTTTATTAGGTTTTTATAGATATATAGATATATCTCAAATGGATAGGCATTCTTCAAACCTGTCAAAGCCCTATAGAATATGACATTTAAAATGGTTTAGGGTTTTTCTTGATAGTGAGACATAACTGCTCCTAGAAACACCACCTGTGTCACAAGGAAGATGGACATGGAAGAAACTCATTATGGAGTTTACTCCCAATATGACAAGACCAGCCATTTTGGCAGGAAACATCTCTTGTCTGGGCTGTTTGACTTTATGCTATATAAACTGGACATACAGGACCCACAGGAAAGTGACTGCTAAAACAAGATGGACAGTGCTACAGGGTTCCTGCTTCATGGGAGAGTCTGCCAGACAGTCTGCAGGACACAGAGTAAAGTGACTGACAAACTGCCAATATAGTTTAGTTTCCTGCTTTGCTGAGGATTCTGCCAGACTCACTATGGCCTATAGGCTAAAGATGGAACATTACAGAAGAACTTCGGGTGACGGACCAGGCAGTGAGTCTCTGTCAGTTCTAGAGTTTATATATTATCCTTCGGTGGTCTTTGATGGAGTTGAAGACAGATAGTTAAGGTTACAGTTTTCCTTAGTTAGGATTAAAGATAAATTACATATAAGACTTTAGACTCACAAAGATAACATAGATGATAGAATATTTTCTTTAATTCCTGATAATGTTAATGGACTAAATATTGTGAACTATAGTTCTTATTTGATAACTGTTTTGCTATATATTTTACTATGTTAAAGTTAAAATCCTTCTTTTTATTTTAGACAGAAAAGAGGAGATGATGGGAGATGTCATTCTGTAAATACATTTCTCTTATTGGTTACTGAATAAAGCACTGTTGGACTAATAGGAAGGCAAAATAGGTGGGACTAGGAGACAAGGAGGATTCTGGGAAATGTAGTGGAGTCGAGATATGATCTTGGGAAGAGAGGACACGAGTCTGCTGTTTTCAATAAGACAAGACCATGTAGAAATGCTAGTGATTATTACAAATATTAGTGATTATGGGTTAATATTTAAGACAGAGCTATTCAATAAGAAATGCTAGTAACTGGCCAACAGCTCTGGGTGTTATTTTGGGACTGATGTGGCACTGGAACCAGGCTGGTAGGAAAGTACTCTTAACAGTCAGAATACAGTGCCCATGTGGCATCAGTAAGAACATTTGGCATGTGCTCAGGATACAGTGCTCATACAGCATCAGTCAGGACCTGTGACATGTGGTTAGCCACAGGCCTTAGCATTGTGGGTTAGTTAACAAAATTTCCAATGCTAAGGCTAGATATATCCTTATGGATTATTGGTCTGGGGCCTTGATATCCCCAGGACTATGCAGGTTCTTACCATTGCTCTTGACTAACCCCCAGAAGTAGATGATAAGAGACCCTATTGCTAAAAACACATTGCACTTTGCTTGTGTGGTGTAGAGAAATCAAGCTAGAATTGAGCTGGAAGCTTCCTCTCTGCCAGCTAGCTTTCATGGTTCCAAAAGATGCTATGTAGGCTGCTAGGGGAGAGTATCAGTGCCTTATCCAGCTGTGAACCCTATGATCTATAAGACAATCTACTAGACAAAATTTGCCTACTTGTTCGATACTGTTATGGCATAATCTACAGCTCTTCAACTGGAATTAAAGCCCACTCCCAGAAGGGAATCCATACCTGGTACTAAAATCCTAATAAAAGGTATGGAAGTCATAGATGAGTAACTAAATACTGTTGCTAAGCTAAATTGATATAGCTCCATACTGCCTTCTAAATGTTTGTCTTTACCTATAACAAAAGCTCCTCAAACTAATCAGAGAAGCCTCTTCAGTGAACAATAGTAAATACAGACTCATGGCTTCAGGAGGTACTGAGAACCATGACAAATGAATACCGATTACCAAACAAAACATCTATACTTGCCCTTCAAAAATTTAGAGAGCATTGAAGACAAGGATAACGAAGGAGTATAATATCCAGAAGGTACCAAAAAGGGCTGAGGAATGCCACTATCTAGGCAAGTCACAGCCATCACAATCACAAGCTCCTATTAGCTAGGGATGCATCCAGTAAGTCCACACAAGAATAGGCCAGGCAGCCTTCAGTCAAACATGAGTCAGGGAGGAATTCAGAGGGTCCTGCTTCTCGCCGATGGGCTATTTGCTAACATTTGCTGTCGGTAGCTTTAAAGAGATGAAACAGTCATTGCCCTGTGTTATCTACCCACTGGTGGCCCCACCAAACTCCAAAGGATAATTGTAATTCAGTGATCACCTAAATGACCACGGTTGATCTAAATGGGTCACCAAACAAAACCAAAAGTCATGAATCTGGGAAAGGAACAGGTATGGAGGAGGGGGCACTGATAAGAACAGGAGATAAGAGAGAATAGGGGAAGAGAGTGATCAGAGTGCATTATTTATATACATGTAGGACAATCTTGGAAAACAAAATCAATTTAAAAGCAAAAACAAAAACAGACTGTGTTCTATAAATTTAAATTTTTATGGTAGATTCATGTAACGTAAAGTCATTGACATGAGAAAGTGAAAGTAAGGTTTCAGAATTTCTTCTCCTTTCTCTTCTTGGTTTGTTAATAATAGACTGCAACAGGAACTAGTTGTGTTCCATAAAAAGGAAACTGTGCTAGAATTTTACAATTTTCTCCAAACCTGAAAACTGCTGATTGCATGTCTGTGTGAGAACTTTCTCTATGTATTGGCATTCAGTTATTCCTGGTTTATCAGGACACACGCTTATTCAGCAATATAAAATGAAAAATGAAAACTATCAAGTGTATAAATGTTACCAGGGAACAGTATTTTCCCTTTTGTTGAAAAGTCTCAAGTAACAACAGTTCTTAGCTTCCTATTCTAGTCTGCAGTCTCCATATAACTTCTCTCTTTAAACACACACACACACACACACACACACACACACACACACACACAACGGTGTGGGTAGACCTGTGCCTCTACTTGCCACTGCCAGGGTAACAGGCCTTGACACATGGCAGGAAGTTGGAGCCACCCACCACTCCTTGACTTACTGCCAATCAGGTGCATCCTCTTGGCTAGATTCAGCTGACCTCTGGGTTCCCAGGTCCTTCCTAGAGTAAGTGTGAGGCTGGAACCTGTGACAGAGTCCAAAACTGACATTGTGCCTACTGACCCAAGCAGACATCTGCACTCAGAGCAAACTTATACAGGTCAATGTTCAGAAGATGAAAAACTAAGAGGAGACTCCTGGGCCTTCTGAATACCAGGAGGCATAATGATCCCACAGAAATTAAGTACTGGACACTGAGGGGCACATGATGAGAAGCCACAGTAGAAAGCATACCGATTGGGCTAGAGGGGTGCCTCAACCATTACAGCATTTGCTGCTCTTGCAGAGAAACCTGAACTCAGCTCCCAGTACCCACGTCAGTGGTTCAGAATCACCTGCACCTCCAAGTCCAGGGGAATCTGAGGCCTCTGACCTCCTCAAGCAAGCACCTGAACCCACATACGAATACCCACACACATGCACATAATAAAAAATACTAAATAAAATATAACAGTGGAAAGTCTAAAAGAAAGACACTTCAAGAGATAGACCTAGTGGGAGCCAGGAGCGAAGGTTAAGAATGTAGCAGCCCTGACCTACAGAAACAAAATGAAATGGATGACTAGTAAAGAAATACACATGGCCCTTAAGAGAAACAAGGAAAAATGAGGACACTGCTCCCTGAGCACAGGGGTCAGTGGGCCTACAAGGCTTCTGCCGATTCCCCATCAACTCCCGAATCCAGCGATGCGATTCCTACTATTGGGTTTGCTTTGTCAGAAATTATAGTCACTCACCACATTAGGATTAGAAACTATAAGCATTCCCACATATAATTCTTTTTATTTTGAAATCAAAATTAAGACATAGGCTGTTTAGAAAACATATGCAAATGTTTGAATGTTGTAACCACCAAAGCTTTTCCCTTTTAGTTTCTCTGCTCTTCCCTGGCTCTGTGTCTTCCCAGCAGGCCGACATCTCACCCACAGTAAAGAGCCTTCATCTGGGGAAGGAAACGGACTATAAGAGACACTGGGTTGCAAATCTCCTCAGCTTCTGTCTATGGACACAGAGTCCCTCTCAGCCCTACCTAATGATCAGCAGTCACTGTATGTCCTAACCCAGGGGCTCTAAATCAATAGTTACATAGGCCTAGGGCAGCCACTCCATGCCCCATCATTAATGCGGCCTGTTTAGCGGGGACTTTGCAGACATGCCCTCTCAATAACTCAGAAGTCACAGCTCATGTGTTTACTGGTAGAAGGCAGGGAAGGAACTGTGGGAAAGAGCATCAGAGCCTTGGGGGCCTTGCATAGCTCAAAGCTGTAGATTCTGAACAATTACAAAGTATGCCTGTGTGAAGCACAGAGAAGCCCATAGGCCTGGGGATCAAGTCAGCACGTCCTTGGCATTTACTGGGTCCAGATGTCTTTATCTTCTGGGCAGAGAGTCAGAGCCTATCCAGATGGCATCTTGATTGCTTCCCGCCCAGCTGATTAACTTTCTAAGGCTGCTCACTCTTCAAACACTCTCTCCTTCCTAGGAACATGGTTGTCTGCGGGGTAAGAGGAGGAATCACCACATGGGATTGAAAAGTAGAAGGTTCTGAATGTGGTCCCTGAGCTCCTGGGGCTCCCATACCCAGCTCATCGAATGCAATTATTTCCTCAATGTAGTTTCTTGTTTCCAGTAGCTACTTTTAAGCCAGCTGAAACCTTAAAGGCTGTTCAACTCTGGGGACCATCCTACCGACAAGAGGAAAGCAGGGGTCGGCCCAGCAATTTTGCCCATCTGCTCCACCACCCGAAAATGCTGTGAGCCCTGTGCATGGGCTGCTCCTGAGCAAAAGAATTAGAATGAGGCAAGGGTCCATGTTGCTGTTTTGGAAGTTGCTGGCTACCCCTTGGCTGGCTCAGGAAAGCTTTCCTCCCAGTGTTCCCAGTTAGGGGCCAAAAGCATGACAACACACAGAATGTAAAAATTATTTCAGAACTGCCAAAAGAAAAGGAGTAGAATATGAATATTCTTAAATCTTGAGGCCATGAGACTCATGGTGGTTGTTTGTTTTATTTATTTAGAAACAGGGTTCCTCTGTGTAACAACCCTGGCTGTCCTGGAACTCACAGAGATCCACCTGTCTCTGCCTCCTGAATGCTAGGATTAAAGGAGTGTGTCACCACACCCTGTTTCATTTATAGTCTTTTTATCGATCTTATTTATTGAATTTTGGGGGTTTCACATCATGTACCCCAATTCTGTTCACCTCCAGGTCCCTCATCTCCGCCATCCCTGCTGTGCCCCTGCCCGTTAAAGAAAACAAAACCAGATCAGCAAGCAAACAAACAAAAGCAACAACAACAACAACAACAAAGCCAAAAAAAAAAAAAAAAACCCACACCCAACAATCTCTGTTTCTCCTTTCCTGCCTCTCCGCCACCTCTTCATCCATCCTGGTGGCACTGGAGGGTCTGGCGTGGCATATAGTACACCCCTTTGACCCATCAGCTGGCCTGGCAAATGTTCATTGCAATGAGTCGCTGATCTAGTTCAAAGCCTCTGGTTTTTGGTACCCCATCGCTGCTGGGGCCTTGCCAGATTTGCTCTGGGGTAACCCATGGCTGTCCAAGTCTTGGAGATCTTGTGAATATCATTCAATATGACCAGCTCCAGCAGGTCCTAGATAAGGTAGTTGTGGGCCTGGTGTCAGCCAGGTAGGTCAGATCCAGCCACTGGGGCCACTTGCTCGGGTGCCATGGTAGAGTCAGCTCCCCTACATACATGTCCTCAGGATAGGTTCATGCTAGCCTGTGGAGAGGGGTGGGGGCCTCCTGAGTGCAGGGGTTATCTCCCTTGCTGTAGTGGCCAGTGAGAGGCAAGGGCAGCTTTCCCAGGGCAGTGAAGGGCTGGGCTGGCACAGCATAGCCCTCTGGTTTCATCTCGCATGGTCTCACATGGTTCCTAAGATCTCCTGAGGTGACACTGGACACTGACATCAACATAGACCCCATCTGCGGCTGGACCACGGGCAGCAGTCTGGACCGGGACAACATCCTGGCTTTGGGAAGGAGTGGCCACTCAGATGGGAATGGTTCTGTCAGCTGTGTGGCCACCAGACAGCACCAAGGCCTCAGGCTACAGTCCTAACCCTGAGCCTCTATGTGAGTGTCAGTGGAGGACGGGGCTCCAGCTCAGGCCCCAGCTGAGGTAGGGCAGTGGACCCCAGCAAGGTCCTTGGTCACAGCTGGGTCTGGATGTCACCTTTGTCCCAGCAGCAGTATGACCCTGAGAGACTATCTTGGGTCTCTGCATGGCCTTCGATGGTTAAAGGAGGACTGGACATCAACACAGACCCTGGCTGCATTGGGCCACAGATCCTGACATGGCCTCAGGCAGCATCTCAGCCTGTTTGACATCCTTGTTCCAAGTGGTAGCTCAGAGAACTCAGATCCTGATGGCTCTGACTGCAGCATGGCCCCTGGACACCAACAAAGACACAGGATGTGCCCCAGACCCTAGGCTTCATGTGACCTTTGGCACAGTGGGGACATAGGCATCAACCTAGACCTCAGGTGGTATAGGACCATAGACCAGATGTAGTCCTCAGCAGCAGGCTAGGCCTGACTAATACCATGGCCCCAGGTAATGGCAAAGGCCCATTTATAGTCTTAAGTAGAGAAATGATAGGGGTGAATCATGTTCCTTTTAAACTTGTTTTTAGCTTTAACTTTTCTGATTTCAATGCACCACCCTTAGGACCACTGTGATGGTCTGAATGAAATTGGCCCCCATAGGCTTATAGGGAGTGGCACTATTCGGGGTGTGGCCTTGTTGGAGGAACTGTGTCACTATGGGTGGGTTTTAGGGTTTCAGAAGCCCAAGCCAGGCCCAGTGGCACTCTCCCTTCCTGCTGCCTGCTGATCTGAATGCAGAACTCTCAGCTCCTCTCCAGAACCATGTGTGCCTGTATTCATCCATGCTTCCCACCGTGATGATAATGGACTAACCCTCTGAACTGTAAGCCAATCACAATTAGATGTTTTCCTTTATAAAAGTTGCCGTGGCCATAGTGTCTCTTCACGGCAACAGAAACCCTAAGACAATCACTTTATTTCAGATCTGAGAGTTTATTTTAGAATCCCAATTCCCAGGTCCACACTCCAGCCCCACTTCTCTGGCTTTTGATGTGACACACTCATTTACAGTTTCAAAGCAAACCCTGGGATGCCTTTAACATGCCCACCTTCATAAAACACAGCCAATGAAAGGGAAGTTAATGAGCAGTACTGACAGGAAGGGCTCTAGCAGGCTCAGGCATGGCAAACATGACTCCAACACCTCTTGTCGTTCTCAATTCCCTCTTCCATACTAGACCCTTACATCCCTAAAGCTAGCCACCAAGGTCTATTCCTTTATTTGGCCATTCTCTCCTCCCGAGGCTGGCCACTAAGGTCCAGCTATAGAAGTATTGAAGTCCAGCAATCAAAAGTCCCCCTTTGGCTCACCTAATTAACATGCCCTATCCCCTTTTTCCTTTACAAACTGCCATTTGCCTGCCTATGGGACTCATCTGTCTTATCTCTACCCAGAGTCCTTTGTTCCTTGAGGCAAATATCCCTTCTCCCTCTCCCTTTCCCCTTTTCTTTTCTCCCTTATCCTCTGTCTCCTGTCTTTGTCTCTTGTTCTCTGCCCTTTGTCCCTCTGGGGCAAATAAATTGCCTTTGTGCCAAGAGCTTTGTTTTAGGACGTCTTGTGCTGTCCTTTCACTGCTGCGTTGGGTGACTGAAAGTTAGGGCTTAACAACTGTTCTGCTCTACTGTATGTCTGTCCAGACGCATGCGTGTGTAGCTGGGTAACCACAGAAAAGAATGAAATCCAGATTTGGGGAGATGTTCCTACATTAGACAGCTATTTATGTATTTACTTATTTACTTTTGGTTTTTCGAGACAGGGCTTCTCTGCTTAGCACTGACTGTCCCGGAACTCACTCAGTAGACCAATCTAGTTGGCCTCAAACTCAGAGATCCGCCTGCCTCTCTGCTTTCCAAGTGCTGGGATTAAAGGTGTGCACCACCACTAGACAGCTTTTTAAATGACCATTAAATTTTGATGAAGCCAGAGGAAATGAATATTTCCACTAACATCCAGTAATGGTCATCTTGGGAAAAGGTGAAACCTGAGACAGGGAATGCTGACTGTCTTTGCACCAAAGCAGGAAGGACTCTCTCCCCTGAGCACATAGGCCAGGAAGATGGTCTGGAGGTGCAGAAAGATTTGGGGTATTTCTGAGATAAAAGCAAGCAGGCCTTGCCATGTGAAGACACTGCTATTTCTGTTGGCAGGAGAATCATTAACTACATGCAGAACATCCATCTCCAAATATGCCACAGATTGACTGTTTTGAGCTAATAACATGGTGAATGAGAAATAGCAGGGTAGGGAGATGGTTCTGGAGCCTACATTACGCAGAAAGAAAGTTTCCTCCCTCCACCAACAGGGAGGCATTCCCGTCAATGTAGTCAAAGAACCACCGACTGAATCCAGTAGATTTGCCTAGAATCTTGACTACACCTTATAGCTTCTATCCCAAGCAGCTTTTGCCTCATCACCTTTTCATAATTTATTAATCGTCATTAAAATAGTATATGACCCCCATGTCTTATTGTTTCTTTAGAATTTGGAGGATTCTTTTTTTTTCTTTCTTTCTTTCTATGGCTCTCCATGTACCACATAAAAATATCAACATCAAATTAGATTTCAGCACTCTATGGACTGCTCATCTGTTTTCCCTTAGTACAGCTCCTAGGCTCCACACACAGGATCTGAGAGGGGAGAGGTTTTCATTTCCTCCCTACAAAATCAAGCAGGATGTGAGGGAAGCCATGTGTGTCACCTCTCAACAAGTGGCCAGTGTTAGTGGCTCCGTGCAGCCTGATAACTTCACAGCATTGTCATCTGCAAAGGAACAGGAGGCATTTAGTTATGGCATGGGGCCATACAACCCTCAGAGAGAGGGAGTAACTTTGAGGGGAGCTCTACTTCGGGCCTTTATGCTTGCACACTTTGTATCATCACGAGGGGCTAAGCAATTTAGAAAAGTTATTAGAAATATATTGCCCTGAAGTAAACTTGACCATAAAGCATATTCAAATATTCAAGAATACTTTTAGAAAACCAGGTCCATTAAGCCATCTGCGGGGGGCAGGGCCTGCAATAGGATGAGGAAGCAGGCTTGAGTCAAAAGCAGAAGCAAAACTAAACATACAGAGGTGAAAACAGTAAGTCGTTGGTAACATCTACCACTGCTCAGGTGATTAACAGAAATTAGTCATGCAGGGTTTCTCTCATTTGATCACAAAGCATATATATTCCTGAAAATAAATTAGCCTTTGGATAACCACCTGGAAAGGGTTCAAAGAGCCAAGCTAGGTCTCTAGGATCCTAAGTCACACTTAGATGCTAACGATGGAGAGCGGTGGTTCTCAACCTCCTAATGCTTCTACTCTTTAATACTGCTCCTCATGCTGTGCTGACCCCCCAACCACAAGATTATTTTCATTGCTACTTCATAACTATAGTTTTGCTACTGTTATGAATCTTAAAGTATATATCAATGTTTTCTGACAGTCTTATATGACCCCTGTGGAGAGGGTCATTCATCCCCCCCCCCAAAGGAGGGTCTTGAACCATGGGCTGTGAACCACTAATTTAGAAGCACTAAAGTGGCCCCACAGAGAGCTCACTAGATATGAAAATGGTCAGTTCTCTAGAGTAATCCACTAAGTGACTACTAACCATCAAGGATGAACTCCATGGGACCTCAGTGGAATAATAATAAAATAATAATAATAAATAAATTACATATATGTGTTACATATATATGTCACATACATATATTGCATATATATGAATTTTTATGTAAATCCATGTTAATAATTCCTATAAGGACACCTGGATTTTATGAAAAGTCATGCTTTGTACAGGGCTGTCTCCCTACTGAGATGGTAAGTGGCCTAGTAACAAATGTCCCCAGTGCCTTTTCTGAGCTGGTCTGCTTTCTGAAAGAAATGGTTCTCAGTGTGGATCATGGTTGCTCCTCCTCCTCCGGGCCACCCCAGCCCACCACAGCACTCTGAGTAGATTGGCATTCGAATGTGATAGCCCCATCCCCCTGCTCCAGCTAGTCCTTTCTGGTTTTTGTTTGCCAAGAAGAAGCAATGCCATCTGGAGGAAGAAGGACAGAGCAGATTGTCAACACACAGCAAGTATAACTCCATTGTGTTTGCTCAAGCCAACTTTGTTATATGAGTAAGCTGGGAACTAGAATTTTGAAACAGGGCAATGGAGCTTTAAATGAAGATGTTCCTTATTTTAGAAAAGGAGTCCAGGGCCAGGGCAGTTGTTTGGTGGCTAATGGTGCCTGCTGCACAAACCTGATGTCCTGAGTTCAATTCCCAGAACCCACATAAAGATGGAAAGAAAGAACTGGCTCCCCAAAATTGTCCTCTGACCTCCACATGATCCCAAACATACATCATTGTTAATAAAACAAAACCTTTTAAAGAAAAGAAAAAGCAGTCTAATCTCATCGTTGATTGTCTCAATGATAACGAAACCGGTAAGTGACAAAGACAGAAATGTAACTCAGGTCAGTATGTTCTTTGTGATATCTGGGGAGCATTCATAAGACTGGCAGGAGTGGCAGTGTGTGAGCTTGTGACACAGAGGAACTGGACACTTTAACCTACGAAGGGGACGAACTGGGGGCATCGTTATTTAAATGCCCATAGGCCTGGTAGATTTGAAAGGGCTTGAATTTACTCACTAGCTGGAGGAAACCAGGAACTCTGTGGGTACACTATAGGAAATCAGGAACTCTGTGAGTAGAAGTTCTTTTTACCGTTAAATAGATGACCATAGCTTATATAAAAACAGCTAAAAAATTGGCCAGAACAATTTCTTGAGAAATAGTGAGTTTTCTGTCGCTGAGGCATTTGGGGGCAGACTGGAAAGTAGTGCAGTATGTCTGGGATGAACCACAGCAGTGCCGCAAAGGGCTGTGAAGAGAAGAATTGAGGCAGGAAAATCATTTGAATGGGGTGACCTTTAGGACAATGTGATTCTTTACAATCTGGAACCAAATAAGGGTTTCATTCTTGCCTCTGAACTCTAAAACCTATCTTCCTATCTGTTTGCAATAGTTTAAATTTTAATCTATTTCATATTTCAGGGTATTATGCCCTGAATATTTGATTTGAATGCTGTGGCAGAAGGTCACTGATATTCATTTATTTTCTTTTACTCTCATACACTGGCAGTGAGTCTTTTGAATCCATTATGCAAACACACGCAAATCATATGCAAATGATGTGGCCTCGGAAAATGACAAAATCCTACGGCCTTAACGGAGCCATCAAACCTTTCTTTAAGACAGAAAGTAATATGCCTTTTCAGTGTCTCTGGGGTAGGAGACAATTTCCTGAGAGTGATATTTACATGGCATTGGAATTGGTGGTTCACAGCAGACTACACTTCACATTCTTTATGTTTATGTGGGGCCTTAAGGTTAAGGAAGCATTTTCCTACATATGATCCCATTTGATCCTCATAATTACTCTGTGATGTAAGCAGGGCAGCGCTGGCTTTTCAGATGAGAAACCGCTCTCAGAAGTGTGTTGTTGGAGGTCCCTTGGTTGGTAAGCCGTGGGCCTGAGGTTAGAACCGGACCCCTTCTTTGAAGTAAAGTGGCCTGCCATCACCTTTATTGGCTTAGAACACATTTTGCAAATAGCATCTTCAGAAGTATACTTGTTGATGAGGGCGGGATTTTATGGAAATACCTAGGTACTGTACTGGGAGCAGCCCAAATGAGAAGCTTCCCAGGCCCAGTTGCAGTCTCTACTAAGATTTATAGGTAAAATCAGAAAGTGGTGGCACATGCCTTTAATCCTAGCACTCTGGAGGGAGGCAGAGACAAGTGGATCTCTGAGTTCCAGGCCAGCCTGGTCTACAAAGTGAGTTCCAGGACAGTCTCGAAAACCACAGAGAAACCCTGTCTCAAAAACTCAAAATGAAAAAAACAAAAAACAAAAAACAAAACAAAAGCAAACATTGACAGGTGAAATCTCTGCCCTGGCTGCGATTCAGCTGTTTTAAGAGGCCGTGTACTTCTTACTACAGAGAGAAGAAGCTTGTCTCATCCGTGAGACCACCTGGACCTGAAGCCCAGCTCTACCATGCTCTGGTGGTATAGTCTTGGAGAGGTCATTTAATTTCTCTAAGTCATCAGTTTCTATAGCTATAAAATGAGCAGAAAAGCAAGAAAAGAAAACATAGAAATGTTGTAGGATAGAGAAATGCGACTAAGTCAAAAGAAAATCTGGTCTGCCTGACAAATGCTTAGTAAGGTAAGTGGTAGCTTCTTTGACCATTTTTGATCACGTTATTGATGCTAGCGACACAGAACAGTGGTATCTAAGGTCACTGTGGAGTCTGAAGTAGGAACAAGGCTCTCGGAAGCACAATGGAAGAACAGTGACACCAATTAAATCCCCGTGTATCGGTTCGTTTGAGGATAGAAAAAGGCCTGTGGTAGCTAAGTTTACTGGGTAAATGCTTGAACTTTCTCTTTCCCTGATGTACCCAAAGCCTTCAAAACTGTCTCTAGGGCAAAAGGGACCCCAAGCTGGAGTTCTTAGTTAAGCTCCCTTGGCCCGGATGCTGTGTCTTTTAAAGTTGGGTTTTGTTTAACTTGAGCCAGTCGTGACGGCTTCCACCTGAGCTGCTGAAACAGCAGTCCTCAATCACCAGGGTGAGAGAGAACGTACTCTCCCTCCACGGGAAGATCAGGGGAAGTCCAAGGAGCAGCTGAGAGTCAGCTAGCAGGACCTCTGAGTCTGTCACCTCCTACCCTTCTTCCCAGTTTCTCAGCCCTTCTGTCTGCTGGAGGAGAGCTCTCCGTCCCCGCCAGTGAGCGAGCTCCGGCACCTCTCCTAGTCACCCAAACGGACAGCTAGCAAAGTGGTATCTAGCATGAGCGCCGATTTCGGCATTCCCAGCCCCTCACGAGGAGAGTAGGCCAAACCCTTGAATCTGGCTTCGGGCCAATGGGAAGTATCACAGCATCACAGCCAGACTCTAAGGGCTGCACAACTGGTCCACGCTGGTCAGGAAATGCATCCTCGGGCAGGGTTCTCAGTTATTTTTGGCCAAGAGATGGTTGGTATGCAAAAAGAACTTCCCTTTTTTTTTTTTTTTTTTTTTTTTTTTCTTTTGCAGCACAGATCCATAAATGCTGAGCAGTTCACAGCATTTCTGTCTAAGATCAACCTTCAGAGTGCCTCTCTGCCTGCCAAATTGCCAGGGCTATTAGAGTGTGATTACACTGCTTGGCTCTGAGCATTAGATAATCCTACCCAGCTGGGCTTGCTCTGGACCTGGGATGGCTCCAGACATCAGCTGTGTCTTTTTAGTGGCACTTTTTTCAGCCAGCTGTGAAGCCATCGCCTCCTCAGATCAGATGTGCATTGAGGTGAGTCTAAACTATTTGACTTCTACCAGCGGACACTTGCAGAAATTTTTGAGATATGGCAGACAGACTCTCTTGTCCCAAAGAGGATGATGGGAAATAGCAACAGGGTTTGGTGCAAAGCACAGACACTCTCAATCCTAACGCCTAAACCATGAGAGCCGTTGGTGTACCTTCCCGGCACATGGCCACTTGCCACATGGTCCTTTGGTTTCTTGACTGTCATAGTGAAGACTAGTGAAGACAGGACTATACTAGGTTTCAGATCATTTAAAGGATCACCCTGAATGAGAATGGTTGTCTCCTCCCGTTGGACATCCTTCCTGTCTGTTAGAAAAACCCACAGGAGTAAATGTGAGAAGCAAGCCAACTCCAACCTTCTGCTTCGAACTGTAACAATATTTATCAGGCGGTGGAAAGTGGTAGAGTAAATGAAGAGAGAGAGAGAGAGAGAGAGAGAGAGAGAGAGAGAGAGAGAGAGAGAGAGAGAGAGAGAGAGAGAATGGCCACAGTTGTTCGACATCTTAAAGTGATTCAACCTTCCTCCCACTGTCCCCGACTCTGGCAAGTGGCCAACCCCACATGGGCATGTTTGCCGAAGGGTGCAGACAGAGAAGGGTGGCTTGATAAGTTGCTTCCCTACTTTGAGACAGAAAGTGGAATATAAGCCATGGATATCTAGGGGCAAAATGAACCTGAGGCCATAGTTAGAAGTCAGGCCAATGATCTAAAACTCAGGGCAAAGACTTGCCAGACAAGGGTATGAATCAAAGGACTTGAATCAAGTCTGGAACAGAAACAAACAGACGCTTGCTAGCCGTGTGTGTGTGTGTATGAATGGACTCTAGCTGTTCACAGACTAAGCAGAGATAGGATACCCAGGAAAAATAAAGATGGATGGTGTCTTAGTTTCTTCAGGCTTCCAGAACCAGGGCTACAGAGTGAGGGGAATTACATTATAGTAATTCATTGTTTGTCATTTCTGGAGGCTGGAGATCCAGGGTCCGGGCAGTGGAAAGATCATCTTCCTCTGAGGAATTTCCTCTTGGCTTGTATATGGCTGCCTTCTTGAGTAGCCACAATGTGGCTCTTATTAAGGCAATAGTTGTGTTGGATTATCACGTACCTAGATGTCCTCATCTTACTGTAATCTGTCTTGAAAGGCCTTGTCTCCAGTTACAGTCACGTGAGACAAGGTTCTGGGAGTTAAGGCTTCAACATAAGGAGTTCAGGGTTGGGAGGATGGAGGACTATTCAGCTTTGTCAGCCCTAGCTTCACTTCATTAAGTTGAAAGGTCAATTTCACACCCAATGTAAACAGTGTAAGGAGACTGGGTTGGGGACATCACCTTCTCAGTGACCAAGGACAAATGCTAGTCACTTGCTGACAACATCCCCAGATGGGATAATCCTCCTAGGCGTTCCACAAAATTAGGCTATTTGCAGTGCTGTTCTTAACTTGGTAGTTGGGCTCGAACCTGTGCAGCCCTTCTGAGACCACAATGAGTCCAGGAAGGGCCAGCTGTGCTGGGAAACTTCCAGCAGAGCTACAGAAGCAGTCTAACCACCCATGGAGGTCACCAGGCTCCGGAGTTGCCAGTTCCCTTTTGTAAATGGCTCCTGCTTTGGCAGAGGGAAGAAAAATGAGACCATGGGAGGAAGGCTCAGTGTCCCAATCTCCAAAGGCCCTGTGCTGCAGTGAAGACTTCCCTTTCGATGGACAGGTGGAGGGTACGATCCTTTAATACAATAGCACCTACTTCCACCCAGTGGCTGCCCTCTGACACATGCCTACTTTTAAATAGCCTTGCAAGCCATTCCATGGACATTAGATAACTCTATCTTTCCTTCCCTCTTCTCTCATTTTTCCTCCTAAGCAGCAGAATTCTAAGACTGTTTAATGCATGAATATAATGGGAGCATGTTTCTTAAGGTTCCAGACCTCTGTGCCACAGATGAGTGGGAGCAAGCAGGACTGGTTAGGGGAAACGTGGTGTGCCTTGGTTTTCACACTTGGTCCTCCCCTACATTCAGATCACCCTGGTTGCACCCACCCTTCTCCTTGCTTTCCTTTTTTCATCACCTTACTTCAAACATAATTAGGCACTTGCTGCCTGTCTGTTCCTATGAGTCACTATCATGAACTCGTCTTGCCTAGTGTCGTAATAAGGGTTTCGTTTAGGTTTTTTTCCTTCTTTTCAGCTTATTAAACTTTTATCTAAGCAAAACACACATAGAGAAAGTTCACAAAGTTCTACATTTGCAGTTAATTGCATTTTTACCACTTCCAAGTATTCAACATACAACTCAAGACACAGTATGGACTTGATACTTTAGAAACCCTCATGCATCTTCGCTGCTATTAGTTCCTTAAAGACATCTCATCTTGTAACTTCTACCATCACATAATGCCTGTCCAAAAAAAATAACTTTATACAGTAGGGACCATATGGTAGGAACTTTTTTTTTTTTTGCTTGGCTCCTTTTACTTGGCATTAAATTGGTGACACTTTCTGATGACATGCACAACAGTCATTTGTTGATTCCTACTGTTGAGTGACACTCTGTTGGGTAGAAGACACCACCATTTATTTATTAGTAGGAAGCTGCATTGTTTATAATTTTTGGAAGTTATGTATGATGCTGATTTTGGACTTTTCTTGATTATGCCTATTTTTTTGCTTTTTTAAAAATTTAAATTAGAAACAAATACACACACACACACACACACACACACACACACACACACATCCCATATCCCTCACTCTCCCATCCTCCCATGCCCCTCACCCACTCCCATCCCATTCTTCTTCTGCTCTACAGAAAGGGTGAGGCCTTCCATGGGGATCATCAAAGTCTGTTGAATCATTTGGGGCAAGGCCTAGGCCCTCCCCCGTGTGTCTAGGCTAGAGAGTATCCCTCTATGTGGAAAGAACTCCCATTGTCCATTCATACACGAGGGATAAATAATTGTTCCACTACCAGAGGCCCCATAGACTGCCCAGGTCTCCTAACTGACACCATGTTCAGGAGTCCTGGATCAGTCCTGTGCTGGTTTCCCTAGTTATCAGTCTGGGGCCCATGGGCTCCCCCTTGTTCAGGTCAGCTGTTTCTGTCTGGTCTCCATCCTGGTCTTGACCTTTTTGCTCATCAGTCCTCAAGCTCTACAAATGGATTCCAGGAATCCAGCTCAGTGCTTAGCTGTGAGTGTCTGCTTCTGCTTCCACCAGCTTCTGGATGAAGGCTCTAGGATGGCATATAAGGTAGTCATCAATCTCATTATAGGGGAAGGTAGCCTCTTCACTATTGCTTAGAATCTTAGTTGGGGTCATCCCTGTATATCTCTGAACATTTCCCTGGTGCCAGATTTCTCTTTAAACCTATAATGACTCCCTTTATCATAGTATCTCTCTTTTTTTTTTTTTTTTTTTTGCTTTCCTCTATTCTTTCCTTTGTGCCTCATGTTTTGCTTCCCCATCCTCTTTTCCCCCTTCTTTTTCTCCTTCTCTCTCCCCTCCTCCCATGCTCCCAATTTGCTCAGTAGATCTTGTCCCTTCTCTGGGGAACCATGTATGTCTCTCTTAGGGTCCTCCTTGTTTCCTAGCTTCTCTGGAGGTGTGAGTTGTAGGCTGGTGATCCTTTGCTCTATGTCTAAAATCCATATATCAGTGAGTACATACCATGTTTGTCTTTTCGTGACTGGATTACCTTACTCAGGATGGTTTCTTCAAGTTCCATCAATTTGCCTTTGGGTTTCAACATTCCATTGTTTTTTAGGTTTTGGGTTTTTTTTTCCACTGAGTAACACTCTATTGTGTAAATGTACCACCTTTTCTTTATCCGTTCTTCAGTTGAGGGCATTTAGGTTGCTTCCAGGTTCTGGGTATTACAAATAATGCTGCTATGAATAGAGTTGGACAGATGTCCTTGTTGTATGAATGTGGATCATTTGGGTATATGCCCAAGAGTGGAATTACCATGTCCTGTGGTAGACTGATTCCTATTTTCCTGAGGAACCACCATACTGATTTCCAAAGTGGCTGTACGACTTTGCAATCCCACCAGCAGTGGAGGAGTGTTCCCCTTTCTCCACATCCTCTCCAGCATAAACTGTCTTTGGTGTTTTTGATTTTAGCCATTCTGACAGGTGCAAGATTGTATCTCAGAGTTGTTTTGATTTGCATTTCCCTAATGGCTAAGAATGTTGAGCAATTTCTTAAGTGTCTTTCAGCCATTTTAGATCCCTCTATTGAGAATTCTCTATTTAGTTCTGTACCCCACTTTTTAATTGGATTGTTTGGTGTTTTAGTGACTAGATTCTTGAGTTCTTTGTATATTTTGGAAATCAGCCCTCTGTCATAAACAAATCTATAAATTTGTGTTATACAGAGTACCTGAGTAGATACATTTTCCTATAGTGTGTGTGTGTGTGTGTGTGTGTGTGTAGTAGACATTGCCAGCTTTATAAAACATGGCTACTAATTAGCACTCATTGGCAGTGCGTGTGACTTCCCATTGCTCTGGAGTCTTGTTAATATTTGATATTAAATGTGAGCCATCCTGATGGCTTGGATGTAGTATTTCATTGGGACTCCAGTTTTATTTCTCTGATGAATTATTAAATTGAGTACATGTTCACAATTGTTTACATACTTTCTTCTTGCACTGCTGAAGCTAGACAAGCATTATGACACTGATTTATCCCCAGCACTCTACAGCTACATTTCTGTTGTAAAATATTTAAGTTTTGCTCATTTTCACCTTTGTTGTCTTGATTTAATAGCCAATATGATCTTCTACTCTGAGACTTCCCTTTCAACTCTCCTAAAGATATCTTTTGCCAAATGGAAGTTCTTAATATTATTGTAACTTGATTTAAAATTTCTTCCCCTTAATTTTCAGTTCATTTCTGTCTAGTTTAAGAAATCTTTCTCTACCCCCAAAAGTATATTATCCCATAGTTTCTTCTGGAAGATTTATTGTTTCATATTTCTAAGTTTCATAGCTCAAAAACTAATACATAAATATATACATATGTGTGTGTGCATATATATACATGTTG
This sequence comes from Cricetiscus sungorus, assembly GCA_030556225.1. Classification (NCBI taxonomy): domain Eukaryota; kingdom Metazoa; phylum Chordata; class Mammalia; order Rodentia; family Cricetidae; genus Cricetiscus; species Cricetiscus sungorus. Next base: position 9,219,040 of record JANBXA010000411.1, on the reverse strand, counting down.
GGTAGAAGTCAGAATTAATATTTTAATAAAAATTTTTGCTTAAGGAAAGTTCCAACCTATACCAAATTCTGAGAAAATTATAATAAAAAATCATGAACACTCCACAGAGAATCATCTGTTGCTAAATACCCATGTTCTCTGTATGTGTGTAACAAAATGCCAGCCATGACCAGGTCTTGGGAGACCAGCAAATATGCAGACTAGCTGGAATCCAGTGCTCTATAATTGCTACTGTTACAATATTTTCAATGAACTCTGAAACAGTTCCTTGACCTGAAGGCTTACTCCCCCATCCCCATTTAAATGGGCTCATCTTGGTCACTCTGACCACTCAAAACCAGATCAGACAAAGTCCTTCTTGAAAATTTTCTGCACCCTGACAAGCTTCTCCTTGGACACAATAATCCAAATCAAACCAAATCAAACAAAGTTAGAAAAAGACCACATTTAATGGATACGAGGCTCCCGGATTGCTTTCCAGCCACCCCCTGCCCCCAGGAAGTAGACAGGAGAGACCAGAAAACTGGTGTCTGTTTTCTGGGGGTCAGTTTAAAAACCCTGTGGGCCTAGTCCTGAGCATCTCTGGGGGAGGAGTTATCATTTGTCTGGCTTTCAGAGATTTAGCAAGGTTTGGAGAGAGAGAGTGGGGAGGGGGCTTTGGATGGAACATTCCTGACTCTTTGGGGATATGGATGCCAAGGGCTGGGGTGGAGCTTCCATTTCTGTTTCTAGGAATGGGGTGGGCAGTCACTTGGCAGTGCCCTCTTTAGAAGAACTTCAAATTCACAGGTGCAGGAGCTTCCCAGGCACTTTAGATAATGGCAGATGAAATGACCCCTTAAGTGGACACCCCTGCTCAGGCTCAGGCCCCTTGTGTGGGTGGTGTCGGAGCATACCTGCAGGAGCTTCTTATCCCCAAGTTACAGCTGGAAATAAGGGGTATCCAGGCAAGAGTTAGTGCTGTGAGCTTAGACTTAGAGGCAAACAGGCTAATTCTGTAGAGCAGAGCTTCACATCCTCCCTAATGCTGCGGCCTGTTAATTCAGCTCCCAATTATAAAGTTATTCTCATTCGCTACTTCGTAACTGCGATTGTGCTACTGTTATGAACTGTAAAGTAAATATCTGATACTCGGGATATCTGCTATGTGACCCCTGTGAAAAGGTCATTCCATCCACCCCACCCCTAAAGGGATCCTGACCCACAGGTTGAGAGCTGCTGCTGTAGAGGAACAGATAAGAAGGCAGGCTTAATTGGAATGTCCTTCACCTGGGTAGTCAGCTTGACTACACAATTTTAGGGATGTGCCTTCCTGGGAGGTTTCGTCGCATTTGTTGGTTTGTTTTCTGAAATTAATCTCTGCTCTGGAATTTAGCTTACCAGTCAAATTGCTGCTTCCGATCAAGGTGTGATTAAAGGGCAGGGGAGGGAGAGTGGGGGGTGTCAGTGTTTCCAAATCCTCACAAATGCATGTGCCAGGTGTACTAGATGTCTAAAAAGGTGGGAATAATCATTGGAGTGAAATTCAAAGGTTTGCAAATTAGAAAAATGTCTCAATGCTTGCAAGAAGGGAAAATACAGTGGGGTGGGAGGGAGTTGAGGTACAGAAGAAACAAAATAACATCCTGATTGAAAAACTGCAAAGGAATGCCTGGAGGGAGGGCGAGGGGATTGCAAATACAAAGGAACCCTGCTCTAGGTAAGAGGCCCAGCTCTGTGCCAAGCTGAAGACAAAGTGGCTGGCACGGGTCCCAGTGCACTGCGGGTCCTAAACAAATGCTTCTTGACATGGAGCAGGGTGTGTGCAGTTGCATGCATCTTAGTGGCTTTGCGGCAGCTCTGCTGGCACAGACATTCACATTAAGAAGGATGGGCCCTGTCTGCGGTGCAGCCAGGCATGGCAGAAGAGTGAAAAAGCAACTTTGGAAACTGTCCATCTCAGAAAGAATAATCGCGTGGGGCTAACAGAGCTGTGGCACAGTGGATGTCCACCTGGGGGGGAAAACCCAAAGCAGGTGGTCCTGGTGGTGGTGGTGGTGGTGGTGGAGCTGTCTGTTGCTTTCCTGCATCCTCTGAAGGATGACCCCATGCTGTGCTGCTAGAATCCACCCAAAGAAAGCTTTGACCCTAGTGGTGGTGGTGAGAAAGACACAGGCTCGCTGTTACAGAGCTTCTACCAAAATGCAGCATCTACCGAACCCACATAGAGCTCAACAGCACAAAACTGTGCTGGTCAACACTTGGTTTTTCTCTCAAAAACAGACAAACCAGTGTCCTAAGAGGCTGATGCATTGCCGCCTTGGAGTAGGGAAATTTGTGTGAATTTGACAACAAATACAAGGTATGATTCCACATTGGAAAACCAGAAAATTATCTCAGAGGCCAGCATGGCAGCAACTGGTAAAATTATGGACTGCTGAATAGTAACAGGAATATACGGTAAACATTCTGAGTTGGATAATTGCACTGTGATTGTGTATCCTTATTCTTTTCTCTTTTGTCTTTCATATCATGCCTCCTGATCCCACCCATCTCCTTCCCCACCCCCAAAATAAGCAAAATAACAATTTCGGAGAAAAAGAGGAGGAAACAAAGGAAGAAGGGGAAAATCTCCTCATGGGAGCTGCAGAGCGAGTCACCAAGTAAACCCTTTTATCCATACATGTTTGCATGCAGGTGTTAATCGAAAGAATCATTGGCCTGGTTCAAGGCCCAGGCTCTCTCCTGCACCATCTACTCTGCACCCTCACTGGGACTCTTCCTGGACACCCCCTTGGTGATATCCCAACCCCCAAGCTCCCCACATGCTCCGGAAGACCACAGATGGGGTAGATGTTGGGGTGGGCCAATATATAACCCTGTTTTGGGGCCTGAGTACTTTCAGGGTTGGTGAGCCTGCCATCTCTCCCCTGTCCTCTTCACTCCAGCGCTGTCCTGCTTAGTTTACCCCGTGTGTCGATGAGCAAGGCGAGGGGGCTGTCCTCTGGGTTTCACATCCTCAGAGTCCGTTCTCCATGCCTACACCTTCAGGGCCAGCTCTACTGTGTTGCCCAGGTGGGGTGTAGGAGCCACTCTCCTGAGTGCCCCTGCTCTTATCACTTCGGGGGCAGCTTGCCCAGCTGCCACCGCCACTAGATAACTGCGTAGCTCTCCGGTGCTCACATCCTCTGTCAACAGGATCGGTTCTATTGCACTGCCCAGGCAAGGAGCAGGGCCTGCTCTCCGGACTCAGTGCTGCATCTGGCGAGGGGTTGGATCGGGTCCCCTACCCGCTGCAGGTAGTGGGGACAAATGGGGGAGGGAAGCTTCCCCTCACTCATGCCACCACGTGGCTTATGAGAGGGGAGTGACCTGCTCTCCCATTCTCGCACCCTCAGGGCAAGCTCACCCAGGCCCCTGTGAACATGATCAGGAATCCTCTCTCCTGAGTACTGCAGCCAGTGAGGGGCGGGGCCCATTCTGTACAGCCCAGTCCTCTTAGCCTTTGGTGGGATCAGGAGTCACTGACATCGGCAGAGGCCATGGACCCAGACATGGGCTCCAGCAGAAGCCCAGGCCCAGATATCGCCATGGCCCTGGGTGGCAATGAAGCCGCCACCTCAGCCCACTCATTGACTTTTTCCTTCTTCAGATATGCCTCTGTCCACAGGACTTGAACTACTCTTTCTCTCTTCATCTCCACCCCCCCCCAGCCCGCATTGTTCCATACGTTTGCTCACCATAGCTGTGCTGTCTGACTGGCACTGCAACACACAGGAATGGACTGCCCCACGCCCATGTGTGACAGGATCATGCTTTCTCATCACAAAGAGATCATAGCAGTGCCCAACCACCCTAGGGCTGGAGATCTCTCTAAAGCCTGGGGTACAAACCCCGGGCTGTGATTCATTGAGTTTGACTGACCCTAGTCACATGGTGTGGGGCAGGGGTGTTGCTCATATGTCCTTGTTCTTGAGGAGATATAAACTGAATATGTGGAACTTATAACATCTCACATTCAAAAGGACTGAATGGGAGTGATTGCATATATGTGTGTACATGTTCACACCTTAAAAAAAAATCAAGGTTCTCCTTTACAGCTAATAGCCATTTATGAGTGAGTACATACCATGTTTTGTCTTCCTGGGTTGGGTTACCTCATTCAGGATGATTCTTTCTTGTTCCATCCATCTTCCTTCAAATTTCCTGATGTTATTGTTTCTAACAGCTGAGTAATACCCCATTGTGTAAATGTAACCCATCCTTTGGCTGAGGGACATCTAGGTTGTTTCCAGGTTCTGGCTACTACAAATAAAGCTGCTATGAACATAGCTGAGCAAATGTCCCTGTATGATTGAGCTTGCTTTGGCTACTCCCAAAGAGTCTAGGTAACGAGGAGGGCCCACAGCTGGGGTATGCACGGATCTCCCTGGGGAGGGGAAATGGAGATGTCCTGGGTGTCCGGAGGTGGGTAGGGATGGGAACTTCAGGGAAAGGAATCTGGTTGGGGGATGGGTGGAGGGGGAGAGTACTGAAAGAGCAGTCTGGAAAGAGGGGGCATTTCAGGGTCAGGTAAAAACCTGACTTAAGAGAATGCCCCAAGACTCTATAAGGAAGACCCAAACTAACACTAGCAATAGTGGATACTTAGCCTGAACTGACCATCTCCTGTGGTAAGGTTGGTGACTACCTTAACTGTCCTCAAAGAATCTTCATCCAGTAACTGATGGAAACAGGTGCAGACCCACAGCCAAACATTAGGTCCAGCTCAGAGAATCCTGCTGAAGAAAGGGAGGAAGGATTGTAGGAGCCAGAGGGGTCAAGGACATCACAAGAAAACCCACAGAAACAACTAACCTGGCTCATAGGAACTCCCAGAGTCTGAACCGACAACCAGGGAACACCAACCTAGGCCCTCTACACATATGTGACAGTTGTGTATCTTAGTCTTCTTGTGGAACTCCTAACAATAGGCCATCCCTAATGCTTTGGCTGGCTCTTGGAAGCCTATTACTCATTCTGGATGGCCTTGTCCAGCCTTAATACAAGGCAAGGCGCGTAGTCTTGCTTCAGCTTGCTATGCCATGCTTTATTGATACCTTGAGATGTATGTTCCTTTCTAAACTGAAACAGAGGAAGAGTGGATGGGGAGGGCAGAGGGAAGGTGGGCAGGGAGGAATGGGAAGACAGGAGTGAGGAGAAACTGTAGTTAGGATATAAAATAGAGTAATCAAATAAAAACTAGTAAGTAAAATCAACTGAAAACTACCCAGTGATTCATATGTGTTGCTAACTCTCATGGTCACAACAAGTTTATTGTAAAACCCCGACTGTAAAATCTGTAGGGGAAGATAAATGTATCTGAAGCCAAGACCCATTTGGTTTGAAATTCTACCTAACTCCTGTCATCACCCTTCCTCCTAGAAATCATGGGCAGCAGGGTCATTGCTATTTCCATTTCCATGGAGATTTGTAGAGCACGCCTTGGTTGTCTTCCTGCTTGGCCCTGTCAGGCCCTCCCTCCCTCCCTCCCTCCCTCCCTCCCTCCCTCCCTCCCTCCCTCCCTCCTTCCCTCCTTCCCTCCTTCCCTCTCTCTCTCTCTCTCTCTCTCTCTCTCTCTCTCTCTCTCTCTCTCTCTCTCTCTCACTCTCTCTCTTCTGAGTTGAAAGAGCTATTTTATTTCCTTGCCTTTCTAGAAGCTCCCTGGGCCCCTGGCTCAGCAGAGTTTCTGCAGCCTTTACTTCTGAATCCCATTAGTGCAGTAAAGTGCTTAGAAAGCCCAGGAGAGGCTGAAGAAAGAATAATTTCAGTGTCCTGGGCATGCATATTCAGAAGGGGAGAGTGGGTAGCTTTAGGCCTTTCACTATAGTACTATAACAGAGCTAGACACGTTGGAGGATTCCCCTTTCCCCATAAGTATGTGAAGTCAGATATGCCAATGGGGACCAGAAAAGAAAAATATCTCCTCCAAGCTAAAAGGAACCACGGCAACATATAGGTTGTCTCTGGGTGAGCCACATTCACAGGCACCAGGCACAGACTTGTAACATGCTTTTCCCCAACAGTCAGCTAAATCTTGGTTTTAAATGCAAAGTGTACATTTCAAGGACATTATGTGGATGGATTTGTGACAGTGCCTAGAGGACTCTGTGTCTATAAAAAAATGGAGAATAAATTACAGGGAAATATAAATATGGCATTTTCATCATGATAGTTGTAATAGCTCACAACATAGAAAGAAACCACTGGTTTTCCTGTAGGTTCACATGCTTACTGGTGCTACAAAAGTGTGTGCCACTGAGCAGGAAATGGAGTTAGGCAAAAAGAGATTAAAATGGTACCATCTAAAGAGCCTCGCCATTCAGGAGAAAAGGGGAGTATGTGTACTTGTGATTCCAGCCAGGAAAATTTGTTTGTAGTCAACAGTAGGAAGGCAGCTGAACAAGAGGGTAGTGGGGTAGCCTTGTGGACCACAGGAGAGCAGGTGTGTGATGGAGGGTGTCCTTCTGGATGCTGTGAACATATGTTTCTCTTATCAGTTGATAAATAAAGCTGTTCCGGCCAATGGATGGGCAGGATGCAGCCAAGCAGAAAGTATAGGTGGGGCTACCAAATTAGGATAGTTCTGGGAAGAGGAATGCAGAGAGTGAAGAGAGAGAGAGATGGCTTGCTGAGGAAACGAGAGGTTCAGGCATCACCAGTAAGCCAAGCCCATGTGGAGACACACGAATTAATAGAAATGGGTTAATAATTAAGAGAGAGCTAGCTGATAAGAAGCCTAAGCAATTGGCCAAACAATTTATAATTAATGTAAGCCTCTGTGTGTTTATTTGTGACTAAACAGCTCTGGGACAAGGTGGAACAGAAACTTCCGTCAGCAGATGTGTGTTAAGGAAAGCTCAGGAGATAGGTGGCTATGAGTTTACCTAGGATGTGAGACAGACAGTCTGAGCACTGGTGGTACTTGGTGGCCATCTACTTGAGAAAAGTGTCTTCAATAATGCTTTTCTTAGCTAGGAGCCTCCCTTTGGCAGGATACACAACATCAGACCTTCCTATCTGCCCCACCCCAAACACACACACACACACACACACACACACACACACACACACACACACACGCACACACACCAACCATGGATACTATAGCAACACCAGATCAACCATGACCTTATAGTTATGTGGACTTCTGATGAACATCTTCCCATTTCTACTTAGTTCAGGATCTGTATCTCAGATTAGAGATGTAAGAGGCAATGCCTGTTAGATTTCAGGATGCTGAGCTATGTTGGACACAGAGCGGGCCTAAAGAACCTCAGTCTGGTAGTCACAGCCTGGAGATACAAAAAGGGGAAATAATTCATATTTCAAGTTTGAAACACCAAAGATCTATGCCATTTAGTTTTCCTTTTAATGTCTGCGATGTTTAATTAATAATTTAATATTAGTCTGCAAACTTGTCTACTTACTTCTCCCTCCCTGCTCTTGCTCTGTTTGTTTGAATTCCTTGTTTGTTTGTTTGTTTGTTTGTTGAGATAGGGTCTTACCCATCTCACATTGGCTTAGAAGTCTCAGCAGTGCTTTGGGCTCAGCCTCCCAAGTGCTGGGATTATGGAATGATTTTTTTCTTTTCTATTTTTTTCAGAGTATATTAAAACAAATCTCAAACCTGTCATTTCATTTTTAACCTCTAAAAAGTCTAAGACCATTTCTTTTACGTAATCACGTTACCCACTAATTTTAGGAAATTCACACTCACCCAAACTTGTTATTTCTCAAATATCATCAAATCCTGTCTTCAGAGTTCTCTGATTGTTTACAAAATGTCTTTCCCTTGATGTTTAAAAATCATAATCTCAATGAGGGTTAATCTATTACTTGCTTGTCTGAATAATTATGGATAGCTTTCTTTTTAAAATAGCTTTTAAAGTTATCTTCTGTGCATATGCAATCATGTGAGTACATGCCATGGCATGTGTATGGAGTCACCTTGCAAGGACAACTTGCCAGAGTTAGTTCCACAGGAGAAAAGTCAGATGGGCAGGCTTGGTGACAAATGCCTTTACCCACTGGGGCATATCACCATCCTCCTCCTCCTCATTCTCCTCCTCCTTCTCTTCCTCTGCCCCCTACCTTAACCAGTTACTATATACAATGTCCCACTTCCTGTATTTGGGTGACTGCTACTTTTTTAAAAAGTAAATTTTTATTTAAGTTAAAAAAAAAATCCTTATTTTAGATACCAATCCCAGTTCCCTCTCCCTCCAGTCCTCCTATGCCCCCCCACCAACCCCCATCCCTACTTTATGATGTCTTAAATCAGCTGTGTCATTCACTTGTAGACATGAAGACTTGACTAGTTTCCAATTATTCATTCCTTCATTTGGAAGCTTGAACTCTAGGAGTATCGTATTTTATTCAGCTAGACTCATACTGGTGATAATGTGGCTACTGACAATCTTTTTCTCTCTCAGTCCTGAGGATTGAACTCAGACTTGTGCATGCTAGAAAACACCCTTGGCTTTTGATTGTTTGTTTGAGGGTTGTTTGTTTTTTGTGTGGTTCACATAATCATTGAAGTCATAATCTTCCTGACTGTCTCCAACGTGCTTGGACTAGAGGGTACCCTCACATTTGGCTTACAGCCAATACCTTGCTAACAAACTGTGTAATTTTCTTAACATCATCTAACCCTACCATTCAGAGTACAAATGTCTTTTACCAACTGATGTATTTGAATCATACTCTAATCAAGACCAAGTACTTTATTGCTATTAGAAACCTGTAATGACTATGAATGTGCATAAGCATTATGTGTTTTTGTAAGTATATTTTTGGGAAAGATTACTACATCTGGGACTGCTCCTCAAAAGGTAAGTTATACATAAATTTGCTAGTGAATCAAATTACTAAACCCAATATTAATTTGTATTGCTTCTCCCATCAGAAAGAAACCAACAAAACATACAACTGTGAAAATTTAGGTCTCAGCGAAATTCCTGACACTTTACCAAACTCAACAGAATGTTTGGAGTTCAGCTTTAATTTCTTGCCTACAATTCAAAACACGACCTTCAGCAGACTTGTAAATCTCACCTTTCTGGATTTAACCAGGTAGGTATTTCAGCTCCTCACATGCTCTTGACATTTTACTTAAGCAAAACTGTACTCTATATCCCAAGGAGAGTACCCACAGAGAGGCTGCTGTGTATTTATATTCCCCCAAGGACCACATTTCTGGTACTAAGATGTGTTGTAAATTAATACCAGTCAACTAGGAGGAAAGTACTCTAATCCCCAGCTCTGCTTCAGGTGCTGTTTAGGAAGGTCTAAGGCAATGGTCTCAATCTGTGGCTCACAACCCTTTTGGGTGTGGAATGACCTTTTCCCAAGGCTTACATATCAGATACCCTGCATACCATACTTATATTACAATTCATAACAGTAACAAAATCGCAGTTACAAAGTAGCAATGAAAATAATTTTATGGTTGGGGGTTACCACACCATGAGGAACCAACCATATTAAAGGGTTAAAAGTTGCAGCATTAGGAAGATTGAAACCACTGTTCTAAGGGGTATTGATGCAAAAATGAAAACAAATCTTGACTAAATCAGATGCCATATTATGCTGCTTATGTATTTATCTTTATATGTTAATATGTAAGGATAAATACAACCATGTTAACATAGTTGGCTATTTCTGGGCAATGACATTTTAGAAGAAACTCATAGATCTCTCTATCTACATTGTTTTGTTGTTTGTTTGTTTGTTCTGGCTTTTTTTTTTTTTGAGACATGGCCTCTCTATGCAGTATTGGTTCTCCTTGAATTTTCTATGTAGACCAGACTGGTATTGAACTCACAGATATTTGCCTACCTTTGCCTCCTGAGGGCTAGGATTAAAGGAAGGCAAACACTCCTACATCTGGCTTCTGTTAACATTTTATTTATTTGTTTTGCACAAAGTAAGAATTCTATTATCTGTTCTTGAGGCAGACTCATGATTCTAACTGCTGAAATATAGCCTGAAAGTTGTATCTGAATGCTGAGCCAACTTTTGAGTACAAAGGGACAGAGGTATCAGCAGCCAGTGAGGGCATATGTGTGGAAAGCAGGAAAAGAAGGCTGATGCTTTCAAGACAACCTCACCCCTGTAGAGCGGGAGAACACACCGCCGTAGCAATCCTTCATGTTTATAAGTACCACTGGGAGATGCTATGGCCAGCATCACCATCAGCATGCATATGTGCCAACAAAGCAGCATGTATCCATGTGCACAGGTGTGTAATCAATCCAGGCTTTTCGGGTGTAATATCAGGATGGCGTCTTTTGAGTCTTCACTGTTCTTCAGTTCAGGGAACATTTCCCCATGTATTCTTTGACCCACAATAGTTCTTCATAAATTCCTTTTATATTTGACTGATGAACAAAACAAGGCAAGACTATAGCCCAGCGGTCAACTGTGTGCTTAGTTTGTGCTAGGACCTGGATTCAATCTTTACTAACTAACCCCACTCCCCGGCTGCAAAAAGATCAATACACGTTGTATCTTGCCCATGGTGTTTTGTGTGTGTGTGTGTGTGTGTGTGTGTGTGTGTGTGTGTGTGTGTGTGTGTGTGTGAGAGAGAGAGAGAGAGAGAGAGAGAGAGAGAGAAGAGAAAGATAGGATATGTATATATCTTATACTAAATTAAACAGTAAATCATACAATTAAATCACTGGGTCTTTTCCTTACATTAAAAAAAAATCCCCGAGTCTTCACTCTAAAGGGGCAAGGACTACAGAATAAATTCTAAATCAGAATATTCAAAGCTAAGGCTATTAATCAACCCAACAAGCCATTGTGCGTGTGCGGAGAAAAGTTCTCCTTTACTTTGCACGGAAGTATGCTATTTTGCTGTTGCACAAAATGGATGGCTCAATCCACTGCTGATGTCTGTTCTTTTGTCTTTGTACAAGTGATTGCTAAATACTCTTATTTCTTTGAGGTGCCAGATTTACTGGATACATGAAGACACCTTCCAAAGCCAACATCAATTAGACACACTTGTGCTAACTGCAAATCCCCTGATATTTATGGCAGAAACGGCACTTAATGGACCCAAGTCACTGAAACACCTGTTCTTCATCCAAACAGGAATGTCCAGTCTTGACTTCATCCCCATGCACAATCTGAAAAACTTGGAAAGTCTACATCTTGGAAGCAACCATATTTCCTCCCTTAAGCTCCCCAAAGACTTCCCAATGGAGAAGCTCAAGGTTCTGGATTTTCAAAATAATGCTATCCATTACCTGTCTAAAGAAGATATGGAGTCTCTACAGCAGGCCACTAATTTGAGCCTTAACTTAAAGGGAAATGGCATCACAGGGATAGAGGCTGGGGCTTTCAAGTCAACTGTTTTTCAAAGTTTGGACTTTGGAGGGACTCTTGATTTGCTGGTTATATTCAAGGGTTTGCAGAACTCCACTGTCAGGTCTCTCTGGCTGGGGACTTTTGAGGACATTGGTGATGAAGACATTAGTTCTTCTGTGTTTGAGGGTCTCTGTGAAATGTCTGTTGAGAGCCTGTACCTGCAGAAGCATCACTTTCTCAATATCTCATCCAATACATTTCATTGCTTTACCAGTCTCCGGGAACTGGACCTTACAGCCACTCACTTGAGAGAATTACCCTCTGGGATTGTGGGACTAACAAACCTCAAGAGATTAGTTCTCAGTGCAAATAAGTTTGCTAACTTATGTCAAATCAATGCTTCCAATTTTCCTTCCCTTACACACCTGTACCTCAAGGGTAACGTGAGGAGACTTGACCTTGGTACTGGCTGCTTAGAAAACCTAGAAAATCTTCATCTGCTTGATCTAAGCCATGATGACATTGAAACTTCTGACTGCTGCAACCTGCAACTCAAGAACCTGTCTCACTTACAGAGTCTAAACCTGAGCTATAATGAACCCCTGGGCCTGAAGACAGAGGCTTTCCAAGAGTGTCCTCAGCTAGAACTCCTGGATCTGGCATTCACCCGAGTAAGGGTAGATATCGCACAAAGTCCCTTCCGGAACCTCCACCTTCTGAAGGTTCTAAATCTCTCCCACTGCCTCCTTGACGCCAGCAATCAGCATCTCCTCGATGGCCTCCCTGTGCTCCAGCATCTGAACTTTGGAGGAAATCACTTTCCAGATGGAAATATCCAAAAGACCAACCCACTTCAGACACTGGAAAGACTCGAAAGCCTAATTTTATCATTCTGCGATCTGTCCTCCATAGACCAGCAAGCCTTTATCAGTCTTAAGATGATGAATCATGTAGACCTGAGTCACAACAGGCTGACATCCAGTAGCATCGAGGCTCTTAGTCACCTTAAGGGGCTCTCCCTCAATCTAGCCTCCAACAGCATTGGCATCGTCCCATCAGGTGTCCTCCCCATCTTGTCCCAGCAGAGGACCATTAATCTCAGAGGGAATCCACTGGACTGCTCTTGCTCAAATGTTCACTTTTTAGAATGGCACAAAGAAAACATGCAAAGGCTTGAGGACACAGAGGACACTTTGTGCGCAAGTCCTGCATTGCTAAGGGGAGTCAGACTATCTGAAGTCACGCTGTCCTGCGGTATAACAGCTGTGGGCATTTTCTTTCTCATCGTATTCTTGCTTTTGTTCACTGTTGCATTGATTTTTGCAGTGAAATATTTTCTCAGGTGGAAATACCAACACATTTAGCTCAAGGTTTCCCGAGAAGGCAGATAAATGTGCTCAGCAAAATTGTCCCAAGTGAAGAAACTGTCATCTCCAGGTGAATGGACTTTTCAGTTGCCTCCTAGTGCTGGGCTGGACTTCACTGAGCTTTTCTGAGCATGTCTTGCGTATGCATCTCCCATGGTGCTGGAGCTGGAGGACCGCACTGCTGTGAGACACAGAGCCTCTTTCAGCTGTGAAATGTGAATCACATTCACTGAAGCCCCTCCCCAAACAACCCCACCCATCTGAGAAAGAAGAGCATCACACATCACCCACTCCCCACCCCTGCCCAACCCTGCTGTGCTGGGGCCAACCTGTCCCTACATTCTCTCTCATACTTCTGACATTTTGCTTGAGGCTGAGCTCTCTGTAATTGAGCCATTCGGGAAAGTTGCCCCCCCCCCCTCCGGCAAAGTCTCAGTGCTCATTTTAAATGACAAAAAGTAAAAAACTACAATGAATTTAAAAGAAAAGACAAAGTAATAAATTCTGCTCTCAACTAGATTCTATTAGTTACCTCAATTATTTGCTTTCTAAGGTCTTGAGAGGCCCCTAGGGTGCCAACAGTACAAAACTTTTAAAGCCTCTCCCGACCCATCTCTGAAGGTAGGATTCCATCCATTTCACAACCAGGAGGCCCCCTTTCCCTGTCTGCTATTCTGGCTCCTGGGTTGCAAACTTAGAGGTGGGCTGTGGTCCAAACTGCTCTTTTTATCATGCAGGTTTCTGGTCATTGGACCTCTCTCCCACAGGAACAGAGATGAATCGTGTCTGGTTCCCAGGCTGGCCTTCCAAAGCCTGTTCCCCTTGGACAATATTGAACACTTTCACAATGGAACCTTGTGGGTTTATGTGTCACTGCACACTGGCTGTTGGGGACATGATAAGGGAGAAGAGATTTCTGCTCAGTCCAGGGGTATTCCCAGAGGTTGTGACAGTGACAGACAATGCGGGCTATTGAATGCAGATAGACAGAGAGGACAAGGTAGTTGTCAATGTCACAACTTAATCCCTCCCAAGTCCCCGAATCCTTCTAATGCAGGCAGATTCTCCTGAAGTCTGAATTGCTGGTTGAAAGTCAGTGTCTGTGATGTTTACAATCCCTGAATTCAGAGATTTAACCAACAATAGATTGGTAGCATTTAAAAAAAAACATTGCATGGATACTAAATATATGTATACTTCTTCATTTCATCATTCCCTGAACAATATAACTATTTACACAGCATATATACTGTGTTATATATTGTTAGTAGACAATAAAAAATACATGCAAAGATTATGTGAGTTCCATGAAAATACTATCCTATTCTGTTTTTGTATAAAGGACTTGAACATTTGAGGGTTCTAGCATCTCTGCGGACTTGAACCACCAGTGGCTCATTGCAATGGACATTTGCCAGTGAAACTGGTGGAGCAAAGAGGTGTACTATATGGCACACTGAAGCTTCCAATGGCACCAGGATGATGGAAGAGGTGCTGGAGAGGCAGGAGAGACCGAGAATCGAGAGAGTTTCTGTTGTGGTGGTTTCTGTTTGTTTTTGTTTTTGTTCCATTGCTTTGTTTCCTTGTGTGTGTGTGTGGGGGGGGTGGCAGGGATGAGGGGAGGATATGGGGGAAACCAACCAGTCAGCACAACTGGGGTGCATGATGTGAAACTCCCAAAGAATCCATAAAGGAGCTAAATATAATAAATAAACAAGAAGAAAGAAAACACCAACCCATTGGGCTGCCTGTCTATTCTGTCTATTCAGCTGATTCTTGCCTTAGGGATGTAAACTGAAGATGGAAGGTACTAATTGCAAATCTACCGCTCTATGATACTTAGTATACATCTTGGAAGATCCAGAGCATTCTGTAGAAATTCTCTGCTATGGGTGCATTACACTGAGGTTCCCAACATTTCAAGCCTTGGCAAGGCCTTACTGCCCGTGTTACTCTTCTTCGTCGCCCTGATCCAAGGCTCAGTGACATCTCTTCTGTATCATCAACAGTGAATTCTCCCCACAGAGTCAGGAAGGGAACTTTTTGATGTCTGCTGTCAATTTTATTGCTTTACTTGGTTACTCGGAGAGGATCTGTAGGCATCCTGCGTTTATTGGTTTTATGTATTGCATGTTGTTGCTTCTCTGACAAGCTATACCTATAAAAATGTATTATTATTGCATGGTGTAGCCCCGTGAGCTGACCCTGCATTTCAAAGTGTACTGGAGCAAATAGAGAGAGTCCATAAAACCTGGCTGGTCTCCATCACAAAGGACTCTCTGCGTGAGCTGCAGCTCCTATAATCCAGGAAAGAATTATACCCTTCCCCGTACTGGCAGCCATTGCTATTAACTGAGAACAGCACACTCCCAAACACAGGCATTACCTGAAAAATTCTGAAGGATGCTTTAGGTCGCTCTGCTTTGTCTGGATCGCTGAAAGAATGCCAGTGTAAATTTGAAGTTTACAAAAGAATGTAATAACCGGCTTGCTGGAGTAGCATCAGGCCAGGGTGTGGTGGAGTTTTCACCAGGGCTTTCTCTCTTCTCTGAATGCAGAGGAGGCACACGAGTCACAGCAGTAGGAAGTGTTATCTCGCAGCTGGGAGGCAGCTCTGGACATGTTAAGAGTACCACTGTCTAGCACAGTGGCGGGTAGTCTGTGGCACAGAGGGACCGCCTAGCCTGTTGCAGCTATCAAACTTAGTCGAATAGCAGAATCACCTGGAGAATTCTTGACAAAACAGAAGCCTTCAACCTACCTCTAGATATTGGGCCCCACTTTCCACTGAGTGATTTTATATAAAAATGATTTCTAATCTCTAGTTAACAGTGGGAGCTTGTTAGGCTCCATGATGCATATAAGCTAGACTGTCCTCATATTCCCGGAAAGGAAGTTCCTCTCCAAAAATTGGACAGAGGTGATTGCCAAAGCCCTAACTTCTGAGGGGCAACATCCTGCCAGCAACTTGGCAGTGTCTCTGGCCATCACAGCTGGGCTGCAAGACACTTCCCATGAAGCTGTGCTATCTCTCACCCCTTCCCTACCCACCCCTGCCACTGGCAAACAACTTGAAAGTGAAATCATGGATTGGATATTATGAAACGTGAAAAGACTCTATGGCTTAGTCTTAAAGTCTATTGTTGTTCAGGAAAGATTAAGCAGGAGTGATCATGAAAGCTGCTCTACCTCTTCTCTAAATGCTCTCTGAGCTCCTGGCTGTGGGTCTAAATCTGGCAAAGGGCAGCAGAGGGCAAAGCAGGCCTCAGAGCATTTGTTATGAGTTATGTTTTTCCTGCCTGCCAGTTTGGTCCCACAGCCATGCCAGTCCCAAATAGATGCTGTATTAGATATAAAGCTGTAGGTCAGTTACTAGTTTCTTATCGGCTAGCTCTGTCTTAAATATTAACCCATTACTATTAATTTAAGTATTCCCATGTGGTCTCATCTTACCAGAGAGAGGGCCTGGACCTCTGTTCTCTCAAGTCTCTACATCTTGACTCCTCCCTACTCCTTCCTCTCTCCTCCTTGTCTCCTAGTGCTCCTATCTTGCTTTCCTATTGGCCAACAGTGCTTTATTCATTAACCAATAAGGGGCACATATTTACAGAATGACATCTCCCATCAGAGCATTCAAGCATTCATTCTCTCTTCTTCCTTTCATTTGTCCCACAGGCCTTCTTCATTCCTTCCTCTGCCCCTTCCTCCTCCCCTGTCTTGTTGCTAGGGTCTCTTACTATGTGGTCTAGACTGTCCTCAAACTCATTATCCTCCTGCCCACCTGCAGGACCCACAAAAAGATGACTGCTGATGCAAGATGGACATTGCTACAGGATTCCTGCTTCATGGAAGAGGCTGCCAAATAGCCAGACAGTCTACAGGACACAGAGAAAAGTTTCCTGCCTTGTTGAGGAGTCTGGAGACACACTATGGCCTATGGGCTGAAGATGGAACATTACAGAAGAACTTCGGGTGACTGACCAGGCAATGAGTTGTCTCTGTCATTTCTAGAGTTTATATATTATCCTTCTGTGGTCTTTGAAGGAGTTGATCTGGGAAATACAATATATACTACACATCCTGTTTGGTCCATGAGCTCTATAAATAGCTTGGGTCTCCCCCTTTTTTTACCTCTTATAAACAACCTAAATAAATATTCTAATCACAGTAATAGATAGGTTATTAAGTAAATTAGGGAAAGATCTGAACAAATAGGAGACATTCTATGTTCTTGGAAGAACTAAATACTATAAGAATGTCAGATGGATGAAAATCAGAGAAATACATATCCAAACGAGATGTACATTCTAATATCAATTAGACTAACAACCACAACAAAACCCTGGAAAGGTGGGGTTGGAGAGAGGGCTTGTGTGTTGAGTACTTGCTGTTCTATCATGAGGACTGGAGGTTGCATCCTAACACCCACATCAGGTGGTTCACAAGCGCCTATGACTCCAGCTCCAACAGATTAGATGTGTGCTCTGGCATTTGCAGGCAGCTTGCACACAAAGATGCATTCTCTCTCTCTCTCCCTCTCTCTCTGTCTCTGTCTCTGTCTCTGTGACTCTGTCTGTCTGTCTGTCTGTCTCTCTCTCTGTCTGTCTCTCTCTCTCTCTCTCTCTCTCTCTCTCTCTCTCTCTCTGTCTCTCTCTCACACACACAAGATAAAGCTTGTTTGACAAAAGGAAAAGCCTGGAGAGACAAGGAGGTTGAATATGTGGTTAGAGGCACTGTATTTTTGGGGGTTATAAATAGTTTCGTTCAGTCCTTCCAGAACAATAATCAGTCAAATATGTGTCCTGAAAATTCTCCTCCAGGGTTATATCCCAAAAAGCTTCATATTTCTTCAAAGACTTCCCTCCCAGCATTATTTATGGAGGGGGGAGATCCATTGTAATTTGAGAATTCATAACCAGGAAAGTATAAAAGTTAAACAGGGAAGGTGGACGTGTCATAGAAGATATTGTACAGTAGTTAGAATGATGGGTTAGACACAACCATAGCGGAATTTTATTGTAAATACTTTTAGATAAATTAAGTTTAGGCAAATTGAGCTTGGCAGAGTATATTTGAGAAGAGAAGGATTCATGAGTTGGATATACTTTATTTAAGCTGTGTCAGCTCAGAGCACTCCATCCAGCAATGTGAGATTTATAAGCAGTAAAGGGCAGTGACATACACAACAGCTTGATCGGTCACAGCAGCCTTTGCCTTATTTAGGCAAGGTACATTGAAGAATTTGCCTAGTAGGAACTAGTCTAACCGACAGCCTGTGTGACTGGGTAGTGGTCTGCCACCCTGACCGACTACAACTCGGTCACCTTACACGAGTATGTTCTTAAGTCAGACTGTACTTAGTTACCTTCAATCTTCCATTGCAGTTGCTGTTCAGGGACAGCTCTGTGCTGGGAATGGACAAAGCCCTGAGTGAGTGAGGTCCAGAGTGAAATCATGCTGTGGACACAGGCACGGTCATATCAAGTGCCTGTCATAGAACAGGTCATAGAACAAACACAGTTCTATCAAAGACCTCGGGGCCACAGACCCATGGAGGAAAACTGCAAAGTGGTCCTCCTGTCCACGTGTAGTGTTGACAGTGCATGCAGAAAATGTCCCACTGTAGCTTTGTCCCCTCCCCCCTGGATGTTTATGGCCTGGACTGCTTCCCTACTGTAGCGATGTTTTGTTTATACTCTAACAAAGCTTGCCTGATGATCAGAGGGCGGAGCTAGCCACCAGTTAACCATAGAGCTCTGGAGGTCTGTACAGATAGGCAGGAAGTGGACTGGCTGGGTGGAGAGGGCAAATGATAAGGCAGAAGGAGACAGGAGATCTCTCTCTTTTCAGCTGGGAAGTTAGCAAGGTAAGGTGTGGGTGTGGCTGTGGCTTGCCTCTTCGTCTCTTTGATCTCTTAGCATTTCCCCCTATTATTATTTCCCCTATTATTATTAAGACCTATTAGAACTTGTGCCACGCCCCACAGAGAATGGCCCTACAGAGATAAGCTAAACCTGCTTTCTTGACCCAGCTGCACACCATAAACCCTACCTTCTTGTACATCTGTACAAAATAACCCACCACCACCACACACACCATTCAATTGTTTATGATGAAATGTACAGAGCTTCCCGGGGTGTGGCTTCTCCAACAAAGATCTCAGACCACCCGACTCCAGCTTTTCTGTGCGTGTGTCTGTTTGTATGCCTTTTCCTATTCCCTCACTGCTCGTGTCATGCCCACATCCCTGTAGCCATGCTAGATGGTGTAACTCTAAGCCAACTTAAAGATGTAAGTTTTCTTCAGAGAAAACCATATTAATGTACAAAACTTTCAAAGGTATGTGTATAAAATGATACAGATTTTGCAAACACAACCCAAAAGATAAACCACCAATGTGGTTGCTTATTTTCTGGGAGAGAAGCATAGAAGAGAATGTCAGGATAAATTAGGCAAACCTGAGTGGAGGGTAAGGTTGATGTGTCTAGTGACTGAGAGGTAAGATGATGCTAATTCTCTGCACCTGTTATATTCTCTCTCTCTCTCTCTCTCTCTCTCTCTCTCTCTCTCTCTCTCTCTCTCTCTCTCTCTCACACACACACACACACACACACACACACACACGATATGCCACACATGGAATGAAACGTGTGCCCATAAATAACTGCAGAATATATTTATGTTTTAACATTCAAGCCTACCATTGCTTCATTATTCAGCAAAAGGGGCTGCGTTTTCTCATTGCTAAGACAAGACACATGACAAGTGAAACTTAAGGAAGAATTGTTTCAGCACATGGTTTGGGGGACTAAAGTGCATTTTTTAAGGGAGGTATGGCAGTGGGGTGGGAGAGCTGGGAGGCTAGTTACACTGTGTCATGGTCAGGAAGGCCGGAAAGGTGAATACCGGGACCTTTGAGGGCTCCCTCCCTTTCCTGCCTTTTAAGCAGTCTGGGATTTGAGTCCTTGGGAATGGCGTTGATGGGGCTTCCTTCATTAACTCCTCTAGGAGTCTACACATAAGGGGATAGAAAGAGCTGACTGCATTTCCCTAAGCATTCTGTTTCTGTACTGGGGAAGAGTAAAGAGAACTGTGTTGTGAGACCTGCAAATACCGGAAAGGAACACTTTTTAAAAATAGGATATCTGTATTCTTTGAGAATGGAACGTGATGTATTTTGGCTATATTCACCCCCTGATTTCCCTCCTAATTCCTCACCGATCCACCCTACCTTCAGTCCCACCAGCTTTGTGCATCCCTCTTATTTTTAAACAAACCATAAAGTATAGCCAGTGTTGCTTACATTATCCAGCACGTGTGGCCGTCCATTGGAGTATGGTGGGCTTACTAGGGGCCCCACCTTCAAAGAAAGTTGACTCTCCCTCTCCCAGAAGCCCTCAGCTGTTAGAGGTGGGACTAGCTGAAAGATTGTTTTTTTAATTAACATTTGTATTTTCAAATGCAATGATTGTACCCAACCTTCGTGAATCACCCTGTTGTATTCCTACTAAAGACACAGGGCACCATAGCTGTGCCTGGGTCACTGCTGGAATGAGGAAGGGCATGCATCACAGTGGGTCATTTACAAGTACCAGTTGGGCTGCAACAGGAGTAGGTATATCTCCTGCTTCGGAAAAGTACTTTAGCATACCACCACTTAACAGAGCAAGTATATTCCAAAGGGACGGAACACTAAAGTAGAGATACTTCTTTAGAAAGGTCAGTGCTTGTGGATATGGTCAAGCCAGGCTGATACACAAATTCTAGCTGCAGCATGCTTGCAGCCCGCCCTACAAACATCTTCATCCTTCATCTTCCAGCTTCTGATAGCCATCACCAGGCAGAGCCTAATGAAAGAGGAAGGGTAGTTTTAAGAGACGTTGGCTTCACCATATTAATAGACTTTCACCATATTAATAGAGCTGTGTAGGGTGATAACTCGTACCATGGCCAACAGGTCTTTCTTCTTCTTCCTACATCTGAGTATGCTGTACCAACATGTCATTGACTACACAGAAAATCGGGCTCTTGATTCTACTCCCCTGCCCACCTTTTTACAGTGCTCATCTACAAAGTAGTATTGTGACGTTAAATAAATTTTTGCACGGATTTTGAGCTGAGAGCCCACAATGCGTCAAACATACCAAAGCAATATAATACTTAATGACAGTCAATGAACTTCAGCTGGCTTCACAATGGCCTGTAGCCGGATGATTAGGCTTAAGTAACTAACTAGTTAAGCTGTTAGCAGCTGGCTGATTAGTTGATTAGGTTGTAGCCAATTAGAATTTTAATCCCTCACTCCTGTTTTCCTACTGGTACTCTCCGGGTTTCTGGGGCTTCTTGCAACCTGTTCTAGGAGCTGCTTCCCAGTGAGTGTGTTTCACTTAGATTGGAGTACATGTGATTGACTTAAGGACTTTTTTAAAACAGTATCTACAGATAAGGGGATCCAAAGCAGAGTCTATGGACGCTGGAAGCTCTGGGTCTCCACGCTTGAGCCTGGTGGACATCTTGCTCTCTACCTGGGAGTCCAAAGGTATGTTTTCTCTTGGCTTCTGAAGCTCTGTGGATTTGTGTTTATAATGTTAACTGAGCTCGGTTGAGCAATCGCTTTAAAATCAAAACTGGGGTTGGAAGTTTTAACCAGAAACAAGACCCAGTCCTCTTGAAGAGGTCTCCAATGTCTGACTGGGCCAGCTAGATACTAAACTGGTTTCAACCAGAACAGGAATAGGCCCTGTGGAGAGAGCTCAAGAGTTTCATTTGCTTGGTCAAGGAAACAGAACTGAGTTCCTTGGCTAAGTAGAATGGCAGCGTTGTGGAACCATCCTAGGTTGGTTGATGCCTTAGCGGTTAGAACCAAGGGTCAGTTTGAGCTATAAGAGAAGAAATGACTGCTATGGAGTTTGTGGTAGGAGAGGTCCAGCATCTGGAACGCTGGCTGATTTTATTGCATGAGAACTCCTGGTATGTGTTTACTGTTTGCTTGAATTTTACACTCGAAGGTTGTGTTTCACTATTTCCTGTTTCACTTTGTTTTCTAGAACTATCTTAGAAACATAGAGACCATGACAAGGAGGTTTTAATGTGGATGATTGTTTATTTGTGGGGTAGTTTAGACAAGGATCAAAGACATCCCAGAAATAATGAGATTGTGTTCGCTGCTATTATGGTTGGTGATGGAAACTGGGGCCCGTCTCTCTTGAACTAAAAAAGAGCTCTAGTACTGAGCCACACCCCTCCAGCCCTGAGGTTCATTTTCAGCTAGCACACAGAAACTTTTAAAGGGCCAAATAAAGAGGGAAGAGCTGCTGTAGAGTTGCACCCTCAGATCAGCCAGATCTGTTTCTTTGGGCAGCTCTATGAGGCAAGACATCTTGGTTCAGCAAGGTAGATGCTTTCCCGCCCTTTCTGCTAACCAGGTTTATGTCGACCTCGACCTCAGCTGTAGCAAAGGCTGGTCTGTGAAGCTGCTGGTGGGTTAGTTATCCTTTTAGACCTATCCAGTGAAGGGAATCTGTATGTGCAAGGGGCGTTTCTGTTCATAAAGAGCTCACCCTCTCTATGTGTGGAAGGAAAGGGAAGACTATTTCTGAATGCTTTCCCAGGATAGAGCAAAGATGGCACTCTGTGTGCCTCTGGCTGAGTACCCCAAGTGGGCGTCTGTATGTGTTTATCTCGGCAGATGCTGGTCTGTGAACCTGAAAGCTGATTCCAACCAGCAACCTTTGGGAATAATGAGGAAGGTCGGTCACAAAACGGGGAGTCAAATCCTTGCTAAAATGAGTAAAATAGAAAAGGCAAAGAAAATATCCTCAGAGTGAGGCAGTTTTTTTTAAAATGGTGAAGGAGCCCTTAGAAGGATCCTTGAGATGATTTTACACAGTTCTGTCCTGTCATATCAGCATTCTCTGTCATGGGATAGAATAAGCTTCAGAGGACTGTAAGAACAGACCCCTTTGTCCTTAAGAAACTGGAGAACTGAGTTGGGTGTTGATGGTGCACACCTTTAATCCCAATACTCGGGAGTCAGAGGCAGGCTGATAGCTGTGAGTTCAAGACCAGTCTGGTCTACAGAGTGAATTCCAGGACTTCTAGGACTACACAGAGAAACCCTGTCTCACATAAAAAAAAAAAAAAAAAGAAGAAGAAGAGAAGGAGAAAGAAAGAAAGAAAGAAGAAAACTGGAGTATTAGATACTAAAACAGAATACTAAGTCAGCATTATTTAATAATTATTAATTCTGATTTGATTGTGTGTTTAAGGAGAGAGTCTGTCAGGGTAAATTAGACCCTGACTTTGGGAGGTATTCTGATGACCTTTGACTGGAACATGTTTTGAAAGAAGATACCTATTTACTGTTTTCACTGGAAAAAAAAAAATATGTATAGTGTCTGACTAATGGGAAAATATTGAATAATGGAACCTATTCATTTAACACATACCTGACTGTCTATAGGTAACACATACAAGCATGAGGAATAGATGAAAAATGGGATAAATACAGTTTCTCTGTCATGGCGTGTCACATTTGTGTGTGTGCGCGTGTGTGCGCGTGTGTGTGCGTGTGTGTGCATGTGTGTATGTGTGTGTGCGTGTGTGTGTATGTGTGTGTGTATGTATACAGTATGCATATATACATAAAATAAAGGAAATTAGTAATTATGTCAAGTGCTATGAGAAAAGATTGTTCATTCTTCTCTCTTCTGCCCCTTATTTAATATAATGCAATGTGCTGGTCTGTTAGTGGTGGATAATGAACAAATTTTGATAGTGGAATGAACATCTTGGAATCATATAGTGGAGAGAAGCCCATGTCCTTAGGTCTATTGCAGTCATGGAAACAATTGTTCTTTGAGGAAGTATCTCTAGACATCCAAATGGTGTGCATCTAGGAAATGCTGATGCCAGGTATTCTCAGCTGTTCCATAAGTTTCCAGTAAAAATGAATTTTATAAAGATGTAAAAATGTTAACAAATGGCTATTGATTGTGTTTCAACTAATGATTGATTTGAAGAATTTTTAAATTTCCCTTCTGACTGCCTCAATAACCCATTTTTCCTATAAGTTCACTTGGTCTCCATGTCCTTGGGTAATTTTAACATTTCCCTTGCTATTGATATCTAGTTTCATTCCTCTCTAATCAGAAATGATGTAGGATATTATTTCAAATGTTAAACATGTTAAAAAATTTGACTTGATCATGGCCTATTAATTTTTACAATTTCTTATAGTTTGAGAATTGCATACATGTATGAAGTGTGTGTTTTAATCAAGTTAATTCCCTTTCCCTTCATTCCAATTACTCTCCTTTCCCCCAACCACTTTCCCCTCC
>JANBXA010000411.1:8942500-9190000 GCA_030556225.1 Cricetiscus sungorus | reverse complement strand
GTTTTTCTTAGGGAACATTTTGAAAGGTGTGCTGATTTCTGGAGGAGACATATTACAACTGTTATTCCTGCTATTTGATGGGGCCTCGGCATCTAGGGTTAGGTCAGTTGGTGGAGTTTGTTGGTACGGATGCCTGGTCTCTCTTTTGTTAAGAGGGTGATTGTATCTTTGTATGCTGTTACCCCATTCTGTCAGGTTATGGACCAGCTGAAAGGTGCTTGGTTCAGTCTTGGGACAACTCTATGCTAATATGCAAATGAGGACTCACAAGGGTCCCAGATCAGATAAGGATGATTGTAACTTCTAAGACCAAGAACAAACTTCTGTAGACCTAGAAGATTCTTACAGCTGATCTTTAGGAGTCTGTTCTTTGGTTTCTACAGGTGATCTTTAGGTGGCAGGGGCTGGGGTCACAGTGGGAGTGGACACTATTCCCTTAGGTCAGGGGCAGGGTGCCATACCTTCCTTATTTGAAGGTGTATGGTATGGAGGCCCGGCTGAGGTTCTGTATCTGGAGTCAAGGGTGCAACATGTCATGTAGTTCTGGTGCATCTTGGTGGTGAGGTGGTGAACTGAACTGGAGGGAGGGGCCCTACATTTGGTGTGGTCACAGGACACCATGCATTCTCCACGCTGAGCTGTGCACTGGGGCATGGTGGATTGGCTCTGCAGGTCCTTGTCAGGCCTTCTGGGTCCCAGGACTCTACAGTTTCAGAGTGGCAGGGTGGAGAGTGTCCCATGCCTCAATTTTTTTTTTTTAATTGGCTTTTTGCTTTCTTTTGATTTTCAGTTCTTTGTATACTCAAAACATTGACCCCGTGTCACATAAGTAGTTGGGCAGGACTTTTTCTTTTCCCATTGTGTTAGCTGCCTCTTGGTGTCCTCTGCTATACAAAAACTTAGTTTCACGAGGTCCCATTTGTCAATTGTGGGCCTTAATTCTCATGTTACTGGGATCCTGTTCAAAATTTTCTTCCTGTTTCTCTGAGTTCAAACATTTTCCCTTCACTATGGGAGTCAGGGTATCTATCGAGTTTAATGTTTCATTTCTTGATGTATTTGGAGTTGCGTTTTGTGCAGATAAAAGGATCTGGCTTTACTCTTCTACATCTAGCTATTCAGTTTGGCTAGACATTGGGGAGCACAACTTTAATCCAGCACTGGGGAGGCAAGTGGAACACTGTGAGTTCCGGGCCAGATTAATGTACATAGGGAATTTTAGGCCAGCCAGAGCTACATAATGAAACTCTATCTCAAATCAATTAAAAAATTTAAGTGTGTGTGTTTAATACATGTGTGCAGATGCCCCCAGAACCCAGAAAAAGCTGTTATATTCCCCTGAGTGAGAATTACAGGTGGTTGTGAGCCACCCAGTATGGGTGCCGGTAACCGAACGTGGGTCCTCTGGAAGGGGATTCTTAGCCATTGAACTATCTTCATAGCCCTAATACATGGTCTATCCTATACTCTCTTTTTGTATGTGTTAATGAAAATAATGTAGGTATGTGTTCTGTGACTTTTGGCTGGGATGTTCTCTAAATAGTTTTCAAATCCATTTAGGCTATAATTTAGTTTAGAAGATTCTTAAATTATTAGGACAGAAGTAAGTAAGCATCAATCTCTTGTCAAGTATGGGGTGGTGTTTTGAAATTCTACACTGCTAGGGATGGAGAGATGACATAGTGGTTAAGAGCACTTGCTGATGTTACAAAATGACCAGGCTCCATTCCCAGCACCTGTGCCATATACTTCACATTCATCTGTATGTCTGTAGCTTCAGATCCAGGGCATGGGGCTTGAGGGATGCCTCGGTGGTAGGGGGCTTATTGCTATTGCGCAGTAAAGTGGCACAGGTAGTTTCTAGCACCCACACTGGTTAGCTCACTTCTAATGCC
This sequence comes from Cricetiscus sungorus, assembly GCA_030556225.1. Lineage (NCBI taxonomy): Eukaryota > Metazoa > Chordata > Mammalia > Rodentia > Cricetidae > Cricetiscus > Cricetiscus sungorus. The sequence goes on along the minus strand of JANBXA010000411.1, from coordinate 9,188,105 downwards.
AGTTCTAGGGATCCATTGCCCTCTTCTGGTATTCATAGGCACCTCCAGTCACAAGTTCATATCAGCACAGAAGCATACACATAATTTAGAATAACCCTTTTATTATTATTATTATTATTATACATATTGATCCCAGTTCTCCCTCTCTCCCTCCCTTCCTTCCTCCCTCCCTTCTTTCCTCTTTCCCTCTCTCCCATCCTCCCATGCTCCCTGACCATCTTCCTCTTCCATACCCCCCCCACTCCACATGTAGGGTGATGCCTTTCAGGAGGGTCATCTAAATCTGTCAAGTCATTTGGAGTAGGGACTAGGCCTTCTCTCCTGTCTCTAGGTTAAGGGAGTATTCCTCCATGGGGAATGTGCCCCCAAAGTCATTTTGTGCACCAAGAATACATCCTGGTTTCACTGTCAGAGGTCCCTTAGACTGCCCAGGCCTTCTGGCTGAGACCCATGTGCAGGGAATCTGAGTCGGTCCCATGCTGGATTCCCAGCTATCAGTCTGGAGAGCCATTAGCTCCTCCTTATTCGGGTCAGCTGTCTCTATGTGTTTCTGTAGCAGAATAACCCTTTTTAAAAGTATTAAAGGTGTATTCTTTTGTTATTTTTTTTAAAAGTGGTTTTGTTGGTCTAAAGCTGAAGAGAAAAAAAAACATTCTAGGACAAATAATTGAATGGACAGTAAGGGTGTAGATTTATGGAAGATGAATCTTAGAAAAAGCTTTGGGATCAAGCTGGTTAAAATGACAGTGATTAAGGTATCTCTGAGACTTGAGCATCCATATCTAAGACACTAATTACTAAGACGCAATTACTAAGGATAGTAATTTACTAACTTACATACACTCTTACTCCATGAAGAGTTTTGTTCTGGTGTAGTGAGATATTCACTGACCATGCCCATTGGGGGTGGAGCCAGGGGCGGAAGTGCCCTGGGGGAACTGGGTCTGAGGAGCAGCCCAAGAGTGCTCTTGCTTGCAGCAGGCAGACAGGAAAGCATCCGGAGGCATCCTTGGGACCAGGAACCTGCTGGTGTTCATCTGTCTATGTTGTAGGTTATTTCTCCTTGAATAAACATCTATTTGGCCTATTTGTTTCTTCTGATCCTGATTAAACCACGATAGTTCTGGAATTTTACAAAAATGAGTCTTTACTTGAGCTTTTTGAAACTATTGATTGGAGATAAACATTACACCTACTTGCATTCCACAAAATTTAGCATACTAAATAACTGATCCTGGAACTTCATTGGATTATATTTATGTGGCTATATTAATGTGTTAAAATATATGAGAAGTGTTGAGAACATTTACTGCTCTTGTAGAGGAAAATGGTTCCATGTTCAGTACCTACATGGTGGTTCACAACTGCCTGCCGTGCTAACTCTGGGGACCTGGTGCCCTCTGTGCTTCACTAGATGTATGTGTTGCACGCATGTTCATGCAAACTCATACACATGCATGCACACACTCATGCATGCATGCACACATGTACAAAGACACAAATTTAAAATATATAAAACTCAAAAACCTGACATTACTGATCTGATTGTAACTAATAATCTTAAACAGACACTGGCTTTTCTTGTTCATCCTGTGACTCTTGTAGTGAAGGCTCATCTCTCTGACTACAGTGTGGTGACATGAATGACTTCTCCTTTCTGTAAGTGGCACTGGTCATGGTGCTCTAGAACAGCAGTACAACTAGCTGTGGCAGTTTGAATGTAATTGCTCCCCATTATCTCATAGGGAAGTGTGTGGCTTTATCTGGAGTAGGCACGGCCTTGTTGGAGGAAGTGTGCCACTGTGGGGGCAGACTTTGACGTTTCTTATGCTCAGGGTACCACCCAGGGTCTCAGTTGACTTCTTGTTGCCTTCTGATCAGGATGTAGCCAGAACCACATCTGCCTGCATGCCGCCATGCTCCTGCATGACTGACCCTCTGAAACTGTAAGTGAGCCCCCAATTAAGTTTTCCTTGTAAGAGTTGCCCTGGCTATGATGTCTTTTCACAGCAATAGAAACCCTAACTAAGACACGAACACATACAGCCACCTCAAGCAACATCATTTTCTAGGTGGTGGTTTTCTCTGGCTTTGACCAAATAAGACCACTGAAAGAATCCTGCTATATAGATTTATGATAGCATGAAGATATTATCCCTGGATAAGGTAAAGACTTCCTATAACACTAATGGCGAAACTCTTCCTGGGACTGTTTTGTCTGTCTTCATACTAAGCCAGGATGTGCTCAGAGAGGTGAGAAATGCAATTCAAGTAAATGCTTCAAGATTGATCAAATCAGATTGTCTACCGCGGCCTGTTGGAAAAGGAATTCCATGTTGATTGTGAACCCAGAACAGGCTTCAATGTTTCTCAGTCTTTGAGCCTTAATTGCTAAAGGCTCTGCACTCTGACATGAGGTGCACAGCATAATTACAAATATGGGGGAGAGGTGGTGGAGATGTCTATTTTAAGCCTTGACAACATAGGTTGAAGTAAAGCGTCAGAGATTTGAGTCTGTATCTTCCAGCTTCAGGGAGTCCCTAGACTCCCTGAGTGGTCTTGTTGGAATTTCATGTAACACCGTCAAGGCAAAGCTTCCTGGAAGCTTTAGACCATGGACCCCTTTCCACAAGATACAGAACGAGACAGTTACTCACTTAATTGTGTGTCCCTATGCTTCTAAGTCAACAAGATGAGGTGAGCAGCTAAACCTCTAGATAGACATTAATCCCTGTGCCAGTTAACTAGCCAGCCTAATGGAGGGAAGGAGTGTGTATCACAAGTAATGTGTGCTGTGTGTGCATAAACACAACGGGACCATGGTTATTAAGTTACAAGACAATGAAACAGGCTGGGTAAAATGGGTAGACTCCTCATCCGGCCTGTTCTTGAGTTGTCTGACTTTTGATTATTCTCAAAGACCCTGACTAGAAAGCATGCTCCATAGACTTTCCTCATAGTTTTATCATTCTTCCTGAGCTCTGTGTTCCTTCAGAGTGTCTAGCATGGAAGGACAACTCAATGTCTAATCATGAGGGTACCATAATCTAGGGATGATGTCTCCTGAGAGTGGAGGCACTGGCCTAGATCCTGGTCAGGTTCTCACATGGTAAGGACATGGCCAAAAGAAGAACTGTTGAAGAGAATTGTGGGAGGCCATGGATATAGACTTGGCACCCTGAACTGAAGCCATTGAACCAAAAACACTATAATTTGATCATAGTAGCAGAGTGAAAGGCCCTGTAGCCAGCTAATTGCTTAAGTTAGAAACAACTTTATTCTATAAGTAAGTGACTAGGGGGTGAAGTTGTGGTCGGTGAATCCTTCTGCTCTTCTCTTTGCTTCTGTTTTCTTACCAGCGCTGTCAGATCACTATCTAGAGTTGAAGACTTGCCTGATTCTAATCAGCTATGGTTTCCTTTGTCAATAAACACTACTAAACTTAACTGGCAAACAGAATTTTCTATTGAACAAGACAGAGTCCATCCTCAACTGCAGATATGAGAAAACAACCTTGCCTCTTGTAATTCGTGGTTTCACAATTCAGTGAGATGCTGCAGTGTTCTCACTGTGAGGAAAGGGGCTCATTATTAAAGTCAGGAATCTGAACTCTTGAGAATCTGACCCTCAATTAGGGTAACTATTTGAGACTAATAAAAGATAATAAGAGGTTTTCCAGAGTCTTGGTCACATCTAGTTTTTGCTGTATGAGGTGTGTGTGATATTAAATAGAGGGTAGAGAGGAAGAATGTGTTGTCTTGTGGAATAAGTGAAATGTACTACAAGGAGAGAAATAAATTTTGAGTATTACTTTACCATCAAGTTCCTAATATTTGGGCTGTATTGAAGGAAGCAAGTGTCCGTAGTTGATGCTAGTTTGACTGTTGGGTGGCCAATATGATTAATGCCTCTCATGAGATTAGGGCTTTTTGTTTGTTTTGGTTTTTTTCTTTTTTGGAAGTGATTTCTCCTTCTCTTATATTTATCTAAGAAAGATACTCTTACACCCAATCCTACCCAATTCCCATTCCTATGTCAAAAGGCAATTTATAATTTCTGAAAGCTGTGTCCCCATCATTAAGGATTCACTAAGAACAATGTTTTGGGCTCAAAGAAGGATGTAATCCTCAGTTTATTAGAGAAATATGATTACCTCAATGATTTAACTGTACTTACATTTTAAAATAAAAATAAATGGGGGATGGAGAGGTGGCTCAGTGGTTAAGAGCGCTGGCTGCTCTTGTGCTGGGTTCAGTTCTCAACACCCACAAGGTAGTTGACATCTACCTGTAACTCCAGTTCCAGGGGACCTGATACCCATTTCCAGCATGCACCAGACACACAGACTGAGCATAACTGTGTGTGTGAATGCGTGTGAATTCATACATAACTGAAAAATAAATACACCTTTAAAAATCTCCAATAGGGTACTTGCTTCGGCGGCAGCGCATATACTAAAATTGGAACGATACAGAGATTAGCATGGCCCCTGCGCGAGGATGGCACATGAATTCATGAAGCTTAAAAAAAAATTCTCCAATAGGACTGCGTAGCTAACACAGGGAATTCTATCCCAGTGGCTCTCACGGGAGCACCACAGGCCAGTGTCTGCTTCTTACTGAGCTCCTTAGTTTTGCTCAGTCTGGATCAGAGTAGGAAGCTTTGCAACCCCAATCTTTCATCTCTTCCTCTGTACAGTTACATACGTGCTAGAAACTGGCTGAGTAACTACTATTGGTTCTGAAAAATGCAAGTGTTTAATATCCTGTATAGGGTTTTTCTTCATGGGGAGGCTGAGATTTTCTTCATAGCATGGTCTCAGTTGTTGTGGATAGTTCTTCCCGTCAGTCTAGTCCCATAGCCACATCCAGCCCCGAATGAACACCCAGAGACTTGTATTACAGAATTATAATACTGTTGACCAAAGGCAGGTGAGGGCTTCTTATTGGCTAGCTCTCAATTATTAACCTATAACTACTAATCTATGTATTTCCACATGGTCTTCTCTTACTGGAGAATGCCTCACTCCATCCTCTCTTCCTGGGATCACATGACAACTCTGCCTTTGCCTATACTTCCCAGAATCCTCCACATCTCCTAGTTCCGCCCATCTTGCTGCCCTATTGGCCACAGGGTTTTACTCATCAACCAATAAGAGAAACATTTATACAGAAGATGTCCCCATCACTCAGTAAAGTGATCATGTCCAAAATTGTCTCTTAAAAATGCATCTCAGCAGAAAGAATTATTTTGTGATTCTGGCCCCTTTCATATTCTAATTTTGCCCTGCAAAAAAACAGGGCAGAAGAAGACCTGGCTGGAGGCAGCAGGCAAGTGTGTGCTACCCTGTCAGAGTGCAGAAGTTCAAATCCCGGGCCTGCCAATCATCAAGGTTAGGCTGCTGCTTAACTTCTGTCTCCTGGGTCTTGGTTTCCTAATGGCTGTAGTGAAACAGTACATACTCAAGGACATGCAGAGTGAATAAGGTTTGCATCTAGCATGTAATGTGACACATTTCCTCAGTTCTGTTAAAGAGATCATCATTTCCTATGCTTGTGGTTGTTAGAAAAAAAAAGACATGAACAGGAAACTTGGCTCTCACAAAGATACACATGGAAAATCAGAAAATTGCAAGATAATGCAGTGAATCCCCATAGGCTGCTAGGAAATGCTTTTCTGGGAGCCTGAGCAATGTGTACTTGCTAGTTGGGGTTATGCACGCTGTTACCTTTGGAAATAATTAAACATGGGAAGCTCAGTCCCCAGTATGGCAATATTGATATAAAGCCTGGTGAAAGGTAGTTATGTCACTGAGAATATCACCCTCGGAAGAGATTAATGTAGCTCTCTTGGGCTTTGGTTTGTTCTCACAAGGATGACTTTCCATATAGAAAAAGAACAAGTCTGTCCCCAAGTCTCTGGCTTCCCATCCTGCTATATGATCTCTCTGCAATTGCTTCCATACCATGAGAGCCACACCATGAAGCCCTGGCCAGAGCTAAACAAATGGAATTAGCAAATTCTGGGCGTTCAGCTCCAGAACTGTGAACTAAATAAATCTCTTTTTATTAAGTACCAGAAACTTTCTTAAAACAACACTAAAAGGTCCTAAAAGACAGACTAAGAGAGGATGGTTAAGGAGCTGGGCTCAATGAATATGGGTGGTTTTTAAATATGTAAAGCAGAGACTGTAACATAGTGTTAAAAATAAATTAAAAGACTCCTCTTTAGGGGTATTGTAGAGCAGAAGGGTATGGTGCTTTGAATAGCTATGACCTCCAGGGACTCTTGTGTTTGGATGCTTGCCTCATAGGGAGTGTCACTATTAGGAAGTGTGGCCTTGTTGGAGCAAGTGTGCTTTTGTTGGAGGAAGTGTGTCAACTGTGGAGGCGGGCTTTGAGATCTCATCTATGCTCAAGCTATGCCTTGTACCATACACAGCCTCCTTCTGTTGCCTACAGATCAAGATGTAGAACTCTCAGCACCTTCTCTAGCACCATGTCTGCCTGCATGTCTGCACTGTACAGCCCTGATAATAGACTAATCTGTGAAACTGTAAGCCAGCCCCAATTACACGTTTTCCTTAATAAGAGTTGCCATGGCTATTAGAGTCTCTTTCACAGAAATAGAAAGCCAAACTAAGACAAAATGCTAAGATTCAGGAAAACTTAGCAAGTTTCAGAGTCACATAGGGGGAAGACTATGACAGTGTAAAGTAAAGCTGCTCAGAGCAGAAACAGGGGCAGTACCAGCATTGACTAACAGCTGGTGAACTGATCAGACAGGTTTTTGTCTTGTTTTACCAAAGTGAGAAATAATTTAGGTAGAAACTTGGGGTATGATCAGAAAACGATGGGGAACATAGCATGGTTTGAGGGAAGGGATGTGTTTGGATTTTTTGTGTACGTGTGTTGACATGGGTCTCCACGCGTGAGTAGGGAAATGAGCATGGAGAATGTCTGAGTAGCACTGGGAATTCTGGTCATGGGGGAGACAATGGTCCATATTTGTGATGTTGTGAAGTAGCCTTTGCACTGGTTTCCTTCAAACCAATGTTGATAGTATGTGGAGCTATACCCTGGTAGTGACAATGACAGGAAGACTGAAAACTATCAAGTGTGGATTCTTCTTCAGGCCAGTAAGGAAATAGGGAAAGGGGATTTCTGAAATTGGGATTAATGGTTTGAGTGAGATTGTAGAACCTGAGGAGTCATGGGCGATGCGATTTCTTTGTTGGGAAAGTGGTGAGCAGGGGAATGTATGCTGGTGTATTCTGAGAACAGAAAGAAGGTTGGGGGCAAAACAGAAATGAGCTGGAGGATTTTCCTTGAAGAATAAACTATTTGTGTAGAGCAAAAACAAAACAGGCAAACCATCCAACTCACCAAAAAAACATTCATAAAGAACCTGAGTGATCATCTCTAATATTTTGGAAGGTAGTGTGCACATATGTGGGAAAAAACACATAAAGCATATCAGTCATCTTTCATGCTAAACTTTTATTCAATGTTATGCAACTGCATAAGTATAAATATTTGTTCAATATACAACAATTATGACATTCATGGGGGGGATTTCTTGGAGAAAATAAGACTGCAAACACTTTATTGCACAGATCCTAACAAACTGAAGCTGGTAAATCTACAGCTGGGAGTCCTACCGAGGGGCACGTCTTACAACCACACGGAGACTGACCGAATAAAACACAGAGAAATTCTACCAGCTGGTTGGGGAGATTCACAACAACAAACAGGTATCACATGTAAGCAACCTTAAGTACTCTTTTACTCATCCAAAATGCAAAAACATATTTGGCAAAATGATAGTACACACTATACAAAATATACATAAAAATATCCTTTGTAAACAAGCAGCGAGTTGTGCTTTAAAGAAAACCGGACAGTTAGAAAGCAAAGGCTGTAAACCATGAACTAACTCCTGGACAGACCCGTCCTGATGTCTGAGTGGAGAAGGATCGGGCTATTAGATCTGCCAATCAGATATGCATTATAAGCTTTGAGACCATTTCTGAGACCCATGTGAGTTCTTGTAAAAATATTTGTTATACAGTTGCACAATGAAGTGACGGGGAGTGGCTAGAACTGTATGTATGGTGCTGGGGAGACAGGGGTAAGAGGATACTCTTTTTTTCCATCGCCAACCAACTTTGTTTGCAAAAACCGGCAACCAAGCAGTCAGTGATGCAACGCCACTGTTTCTGGAGTGCTTGCAATCTTACGAGGTGATTTACAGACCACAGGGTGAGCTCACATAACAAGCTTATGGTGGAGAGCTACCAAGACATCCCCAAGGGGGTCTGGTGCTAAATTCATTACTCGTTTGTAAATTTTTTTCCCTCTTACACAACAAAGTCTTGCTAGGGATCCCAAACATCTTATAAAAACGTATCTGCATCGTGTCATAGTGCCGTCTTACAGTCCCAAAACAAGCCAACCAAAAAACCACGACAACAGAAACAAAGAAAAACCCTCAGCACTAAAATAATCTGACGGACTCTACATATTTCATGGTATACAAAATTTAAATAAGGCTTAGCAAAAGTAAAAAGGATGATCACATTCAAGCACCAAATAGCTCCAGTCTCTTTGTTACAAAATGCTGATCTTTATTAATACAGTATTTTTTTGCATACAAATGAAGAGATCTTGTTATGAAATGTATGGAGCTACTCGATGCATAAGAAATGAATGTGAAACCCAGGAACTTGCTAAAAACAGCAAGCTTCATCTACAACATAAGGCCCCAGCTATGTATTAAAATGTATCTGATGTCCTGATTATTCTTTAATATATATGCTATGATGCCAAAATCCACCCCACCCCCTTTTGTTTTCCTCAACAAAAGCAAACTTAAAACCTCTTCCAATGCCTAATGCATACCACTCCAGTAAGTACTAGCACATCTGTCTGCACCCAGTGATTCTTCTGTTTTCCTGTGCAGGGCTGATGCAGCGCCTACCGCAAACATGTGCTTTTCTTGGACTCACAGCGTAAAGGCCTGAGGGTAGGAGCTTGGAAAGAAAGAAGAAAGCTGGCCTGCAGTGTGTTTCTAGTCCCTTCGGCCCCAGGCGAAGGCCAGACATGCAACCCAGAGACAAGGACCCTGCCTTTTTAGCCCCTTGAACCTGAGGGTCGAAATGTCCCCTACAAGGACTGTCAAAGAGATGCCCGGCTCCGCCTGCCCTGGCTGCTCCCAGCAGAGGGGACCCGAATGCAGTAGCTCAGAAGCACAGGTAGCCAGATTCAGGATGCTCAAAGATCGCGGTTAAATACACACACAAAGACGCACCATCTACTCACTGAATTTAGGGCTTTCTTTCATCTTCAACTCTACTTATATGAAAGGAGCCTTGAACTATTCTCAAACCACAGACCAAAACACGCAGGGGGATGTGTGCATCCACGGCCATAGGTGGGTTTCTGTTTCCACACACACCCAGCTCTGACCACTTGGCGTCATTACGACAGTGTGGTTAGAGGGTGAAACAAATATCATTTAGAAATGCTTCGGTCAACAAGGTGGTCAGCAGCAAGGTACACAGTCTACATCCCGAACCAAACACATTGCTAGGTATGTACAGACAGACTTCCTCGCCAGCACACCGGGCTGGAAAGGTAGGTTTTGTACAAACACTATCTGGCAACAGTTTTACCGGTTACAACTGGGAAGGCATCTGGAAGAAAGTTCCCCTTTTCCATCTCTCCTCCTCCTCAGTGAGCCTCCCAGCTCTACTTGGAGGACATTGCCACCTTACAAACCAGCACTGTATGGGAAAAGACCCAGTTGTCCATATGCTCAGGCGGGGTCTCGGCCCTGCCACCAAGGCCGCATGTTAGGCCTTTTTGTGAGGACTGCTACGCAAGCTCTCCTTGCCTCTTCTCTGTCGCACGACAGAATCCTTCTCAGAGGAAAGAGGGAGGGGGTGGTCTGTGCTTTGGGCCGGGGATGCCCTGGCCACCTCCCTGCCCACGTTCTGTTTCCTAGCTGGGGGAGGCTGAGTCGGCTCTCTCCCTTTGGGTCCCCCTGTGGTAGCAGTTACTGACAGCGCCCTGTCGCGGTGGCCTGCTGTGCTGGGCACCTGTGGGTCTGGGAAATGTGAGTCCAGGGCAGAGTTGGAGAGGCGAAAGGAGGGCAGAGAGTCGCTCTTTGTCATTTGGCTTTGGCCATCGCCCCCAGACTGGGACTTCCTGTGGTCCCTGCTGCTGGTGGCTGGGGATTCTGAGGTCCCCGTGATAGCCTTGGCAGAGGAGGGGCTGCTGGTGGCTGTGCTGACCTCTCGTACTGCAGGCTGGGCCTCAGGAAAGCTGGCTGAGTAGCTCAGAGACTTTCCTGGTGGTGCAGCTGAGCGGAGAGAGCTCTGTGCGGTGGCAGAGGGTGACCGTTTCATCCCGCTGGGCTTGCCTGCTTCCGCTGGAGGCTTCTGAGGACTAGGCCCTTTCCCCTTGGACTCTGAGAGGCCCTTCCCCATACCCGCGGCGGGCCTCTCACCATGGTGGAGGGAAGGGCTGGGCTCCAGCCGGTAGCCCTCTGGGGTTGGAACAAAAAGAACCTCTGCGCATCTCTTCCCGTCTGCCCTCCTGTCCCCAGTGGAAGCCTGCTGACTCGGGCTTTTGTCCGTCTGTCTGACCAGAGCCGGGCCGTCTTTCACAGTGGATGGTTTGGGATGCTTTGGAGACAGGCTTTGCTTTTCACCGGAAGCGAGAAGTTTCTGGTCTCCCACTTCACTGAACCCAGGGTTCAGTCTGGGCGGATGCTTCTGCATCTCTTGGGGACAGCCTCCATTGGTGGTTTTCAGTTTGGCATCTAAAGGACTCTCTTCTGTGTGGAGTGTGACAGTGACCCTACCTTCTCCCTGCCCAAACACGTCGACTGCTTGGCCCTGGGTAGCCAGGATGGCAGGGAACGTGTCCAAGGGGCCCTTGCTGCCAACCTTCCCCTCTCGGCCGGAGCCACTGAGGGGTTGAGTGGCAGGCTCTCTGCCTTTTGCAGACCCAGCACTCGGCTTCTGTGAGGAGAGGGGCCTGTCAGGGTGCTTAGACTTTGAAGGGCTGGGGTCAGGGCCAGGCTGGGACTTGTGGCTCCTGCTGTCGTTATGCCCGGCACTGGGTTTGGCAGTGGTGGTTGCGATGGTGGCAGTAGCAGATTGGGGAGTGTCCTGGAGGCTGGCGCCCCCTTCTGCAGCAGGTTTGGCCCCCAGGTCCCTGGTGACAGTGTGGTTTGGGGAACCGCAATGCTGCCGGGCTGCTAGGTGAGACAGCTCTTTGGTGGGTAGGGGTGGTTGAGGGCCGCTGCCACCTTGCCTTTGTGGGCCCTGCTCCCTCCTGTCGGCCTCTCTGGGAGCCTGTTTCTGCAAAGAGGGGGTGGTGGGGAGATTTTCACTCCTCTGGCTCTCAATGCCTGGGGGCTGAGGAGGGTGCCTGGTGGCAGGAACTTCAGGATTGGATTCTGTGCCTTTCCTTGCCCTGCCTGCCTCCTTTTCATATAGAAGCCCGGCTACGTGAAAGGAGTCCTCCCTGGCCAGGGACTTTACCACATCTTGGCCATCTCTGTAGTTTGTTTTTGTACCCACCCATGTTTTCTCCGTGGTCTGGGCCTGCATGTAGAAATCAGCGTGGGTCCTTCCCCCAGAAGGGGGGCTTTTGAGATTGTCACTGGCTTTACCAGTCTCTGCAGGACACAGCTTCTCACGGGCGGCGTCTCTGCGTGCATCATCCCTCAAGGTGGAGCGTTCCCTGTTCACCTTTTCAGGTGGTTCCTTCAGACATGGCTTCTCCTTTGAGGAGATCCCTTCCGGTGGGAGCGGGGCACGTGGACCCAGCCTGTCTGGGTCAACATTCTGTAGGCTCTGGCCAGGGCCCGGAAGGACCTTGGCATCACTGCAGCGGTCTTGGTGTTTGGCGGGACCACCGTCTTTCTGCTGGAGGTGGCTCTCTGTGACAGTTGCTGTGGTCCTGGCAGCAGGATGAGTGGCCTTCCTGTCCTGCCTTGACTTTGCTTCTGTCCCAGGAGCTGCTGGGGAGTCCTGGAGACCCCGGCTTGGGGGCAGGAACCGAGGCTCCAGCAGGTAAGATTTATTCACCTTTAAGCTGGCGGAGGAAGACTCTCTCAGGCTGGTGGAGTTACTCTTTTGCCCACTGCTACCGGGAAGACTTGGTGGCCCCGAGGACCCCATGCTGACACCTGGGCTGGGGCTCTGTGCAGGCTCTGGCGAAAGCAGCTCTGTTTTGGAGGCATGAGGTCCAGACAGGAGAGCAATGTCCAGCGTGCCCTCGATGGGCTTGAGGCACGAAACTGACCTGCCCTCCAGCTTATACTCGGAGGGGCTCTTCCTCGCGGGGGATTCCGGGGCAACGAAGCCCGGTTTCTCCCCTCCGTTCTCTACCCGGCCAGCTAAGGCTTTGAGAGGGACAAAGGCGACAGCGTTCATCTGAGAGGTGTGGGCGCTGCTCATAAACGCCCGGCTCTCAGAGGCTGGCGTGCTCTCCTGTTGCCCAGCCATGGGCCGTACAGGGTTCCCCGGCACACACTCATGGGTGCTCGATGTTATCTTGGATTTCAGGACGGCACAGTGACTGTCATCTTTGTCGTCCAGTGACATTTTCTTTCGGAGGTAATCAATATTGGCCAGCTTGCTGTCTAGTTTCTCACTTCGAAGGAGCTCTTTGGCCTGGGAGGCCTTCTCTGTATATTCGCCCTTTCCAGGAGTGGGTCTGTCGGGGATGTGACACATACTATCCTGGAGGATGCTAGACGCCGAGGCCCGCTTAAAGTCACTTAGAGACTGGCTGTGCTCCCCGGGCGCCAGGCTGCATGCTGCCCCTTCTGAGGCCACCCCTTCAATGGCCCGCACACTGGCCTGCTTATGGAGAGTGTCCTTCAGCAGGCTTCCCGCGGAAGTAGGCTCTGCTGCTGCGTTTTCAAAATGACCTGACCTGTCCAACCCCTTGGGGTACACTCTCTTCTCTCTCTCCTCCAGCCTGAAGAGAGCATAGCCTTCTGAATCGCCACCAAGGCTGTGAGGTTTCTGGTGGGATTCATGTCTCTCCTCTGGTTTCTTCACTATGACCTTGGCCTTTAGCTTGTCCCTGTCCAGGTCGTCCACAGACTCTTGCCTGCCCAGCTTCCGGGACACCGGGCGTTTCAGGCAGCCTTGTTCCACTGGCCTGGCCCGACTGAGGGATGGTGCATCACACACATTCTCCTCCAGGCTCTGCAGTGTTGCCTCCCTCTGGCTCTGCTCCCTCTGCACCTCCTCTTGTGTGACCTCCAGGCTGTGCTTGCGGGAGCACAGGTGCTTCTTGTCACTGCTGTAGGAGGGAGACAGCTTTTCCTCAGACTGCACCCTCTTCAGCAGCGGGGAGCGGGGCGGCTCTGCACTCTTGGGCCTCACGATGTGTCTGACTATGGTTGGGGGGGAGTGCATCTTGCTAGGAAAGGCCTGAGTGATCTTGGCGTTGCCCAGTGAGTGTCCCAACAGTGGCGATGGCGACCGCTGAGGGGAGGTAGGCTGGGGAGTTGGAGAGGGTGTCCTGGCCAGCGGGGAGAGTGGGATGCTGCCAGCTGACTTCCGCCTTCCAGAGCGGTAGCGCTGCCCGCTGAGTTTGGGGGCCAGGCCGTGGAGGGTACTGGGCCGGATGTGCCCTGAACCCGCTGGAGAGTTGGGGGCACTCGAACTTGGTGAGCTGCTCTGGGAGGAATTTGTACCTGTGGGTGGAAAACATGGGACTGTGAGCAGCCAGGTGGTGTGTTTCCTTTTCTTCTGTACTTCTGTCTCTCAAGTTCAGGGAAGGGTTCTCACGTAAGCCTCCCCATTGCCCTATTACCCACTGTATTCTAATAGTCAGAACGGCCCCCAATTGTGTCCTGCCCAAATGCCACCCATCACGGGCATATTCAGCCTGGTTTCTTCCTCCTTGCCTGGCTTATGCCTTCCAGGAAACGCCTTCCTTTCCCACTCTCCGGGGCTGCCTAGGTTAGATCTACTCACCTGATGGGAAATCGGGAGTGGAGCGATAGCTGGGTGTTGGTGATCGTGGGGACAAACTGTGAGTCGGGGAACCCGGGAGGCTCTCTCCAGATGACAGGGATCGGTTCAAGCAGGAGAAACTTCGGCTAGTGTGGAGTAAGGGAGAAGGCTGCTTGGCTAGCTTCTTGAAGAGAGATCTCCTCCTGAGCAGAGACGGGTGCAAAGGATGAGAACTTACGTTCAACAACCATCCTCATGACACAGTGACAGGGCAGCCGCCCCACAAAATGGTAGCATCTGCACCGACAACTTTCTCATGGCTTGGGAGACTGACAGTATGCACGAAGGATCTCTTATTCCACACAGCAAGAAACAGTAAAGTAAGAAAGTTATAAAATGTTAACCCCTTCACTGCTGAGTACATCTGCGACTTAAGACAAGAGCTTTCCTTCCCATGGCTGTTGTCTTGGGTACAGATCACTTTAAGGTGGGAGGTTTTGAGCAGTGGTTTTTATTTGTGAAGGACTATTTGCTGTGCTTGATCCACTGCGGACTTGTAAGTATGTCCAACACAATGCGTGTTGTGTCTTTATTCGGAAAGTGCACGCAGAGCGGGGTGAAGCCCAGGCTGTCCTATCGGCGGGCAACAGATAGAAACGTGCATTCGGGGTTAAAAGAGTTCATGGCTTGTCAGTGCAATCACAACTGTACATGGTTCTGTCACCAAAGAGGCCCAGGACAGCCCTGGTAGTTGTTATAATGCTGAACATTAAAACATTTTCCTCTTTAACCTGAAGAAAATGAAAATATGAAAGTGCCACCTCAAAAAAAAAAAAAAAAAAAAAAAAAAGCCAACAAACAAACAAAAACCCCAGTGTGGTCCTAGAACTTGTCTAAAAGGAAAATAAAAGCATTTGGGATAAAGGACAGCGGAGGGCCTAGAGAGGTGGCTCGGAGGTTAAGAGCACCGGCTGCTCTGCCGGGGACCCAGGTTTGAGCCTTAGCACCCACATGGTAGATCACAACCATCTCTATCTCAGTTCCCATGCTTCTCTGCTGCCACTGTGCATCACCTCCTTTGATCTTAGTCAGACAAAGCTCTTGTTTCCAGACTTATTTGAAAGTGGTAGAGATGCAGTTATTTTGTGGTGTATGACATTTAAAAAACAGAACAGAAGGAAGACCTTCTTATTAAATGCAGATTTCACGTGGGAAAACTACCTGCTGGCCAAGTGCACTCAAATGATATCTAAAAGCACAAACAATGACAAAAGGAAGCAAAAATACAGCAGAGCAGTGAAGGTGCTCAACACACGAGCGTGGCCGCCTGCGGTCAATCTTCTGAGCCTACGTCCCTTCACAGCCAGCCATTGTTGGCTTAGCTGGACTGCAGCCTGTGAGTCGTTCCAATAAATCCCATATATATGTCTATACAGATAGACATATATATATATATATATATATATATATATATATATATATATATATATATATATATATATATAGAGAGAGAGAGAGAGGGGGGGGGATTCATTAAGTTCCGTTATTCTAGAATCTAGAGAACCCTAACTAATACAGTCAGGAACAGGCTTTTCATGGTGTCCGTATAGGCTAAAGAACAACCATCTTTTTACAGTGAGAGCCGGTAACTCTTTCTGCGAACCATGTAATGCACTGAACTTTGATGTCTGCTGTGAACTGTGGTATAACATTTCTCACAGAGAACTACACCTTTCTCAAACATATTTGATAAGGGATACATTTTATCCAACACAGGTGGATATCAATCTTTGGAGAACGCTGGCCCAACGTACCTTTCTAGACTTTCCTTCTTCTTAGACTTCTTGCTCCTTCTCACCATCCTGCTCTTGTAGCTATTTCTTCTGGCTGGTCCTGTTTTGATTGACGTGTTTTCAAAGGGGGTAGTGGTGATTGACACCTTATTCCCACTCTATGAAAGAGATGTGGTAACGTTAGAAAGTGCTGTGAGGAGGCAAGATCAGAACCAAGAGATTCAGAGACAAGTGACAACACAGGTGCACCACATAAGGGGGCCTCCCACCGCTAATAACTCCACAATCCACAAAGTCCTGACAAGTCTCTTTAGTGAGTGGGCAGTAGGTAGGAGTCCACATATTTGAGGCAAATCCAAGCTCCAAATATTAGCAGGCTGCCTGCCCTACCAAGGCGTCTCATACACTGTGACAGCTACCAGCAGAAACTACCATCTCCTAGAGTTCAGTAGAGGAGTAAATGAGAGTTTGCA
The DNA here is from genome assembly GCA_030556225.1 of Cricetiscus sungorus. Classification (NCBI taxonomy): domain Eukaryota; kingdom Metazoa; phylum Chordata; class Mammalia; order Rodentia; family Cricetidae; genus Cricetiscus; species Cricetiscus sungorus. The sequence continues at coordinate 9,171,852 of JANBXA010000411.1, read as the reverse complement.
AAGCCTTTAACACCAAGTGTGACACATGGAAAGGGCTCTATAAATAACAGCTATCTTCATCCATATGTATTAAATATAAATGTGCCCAGTAGCTGTCTGGTCTTGCTTGATATATTTTCCTTCTTTCTCTGTTTCATGTTTTTCTTTGACCTAGAAATCACAGGGCAACAAAAGCGAATGAGACTTTTATTTGTAATGATGTTAGAAGGTCCCTTTCTTATTGTCATAAAACTTGTCAGCCTGCATAGCTGGGAAGTATGTGACAGCCCATAGGGAAAGTGCTTTTTAACCAGGTCAGGCACGCCTACGTAATTCCTGAGGGTTTCTGTGTCCTTTCACTTCATCTTGGGAAGGGGCTTTTTAGGCAGGCCCCATGATGAAGGTGGGCCTGGAGCCAGGCACAGGGGTGCCCGGTCAGGTGGGCAGACACTCCAGCTCCTACAATCTCTCCTGAAATGTTATAATAGCTGGGGTATAAATGCATTATCTCAAAGTCAGAGGTGGCTATGATAAGCTTGAAAGGACAAGTAGTGCCAGAACAAAGACATTTTAAAAGGCTCTTGCCAGAAAGATGCCCAGAAGGTAAGCTGTAAGCCATACCAAACCATGGGAAGACAAGTGCGGTGGGAACAGGAGACCCAGAAAGCAAATCCCCACTTCACCGACATCTACAGTCTTTCCCCATGGTTGGGAAATATCCCATACTATCTATCCTAAGAAGAAAATGGTAAAGCAAAAAGAATAGAAAAACCACTGAAATCTCCACTCAGCTCCCACTGGTAATATTTCTATCCATTTCCTGCTGGGTTTTAGATGTTGTTGAGGAGAAGGGTTGAGACTCAGACCCAGGGCCTAGGTGCATGGAGAGTAAGCATTACGTCATTAAACTACAAAGCTGCATCGTGGCTGCCTACACTCGTGTCTCTTTGGGCATGTGTAAATATATGCACATTTTATAAACTATTTTATGTTAGATTTGTTCTATTTTCCATTTCACATGTCTGAAAGCCTCTCATCATTAAATAACCTCTAAGCATATGCTTTGTATTAGTTGCCTATGATGTCTCCCCGCTGTTACGTTTAGTTTTGTGAGCTGATGGTCTATTAGTTGTTTATATTTCTTTAGGGCAGTGGCTCTCAACCTTCCTAATGCTGTGACCCTTTAACACAGTTGTTTATGTGGTTACAGTCATGCTATGTGGTGACCCCCCAGCCATAAAATTATGTTGCTGCTACTTCATAACTGTAATTGTGCTAGTGTTATGAATCGTAATATTAATACCTGATATGTGACCCTGTGAAAGGGCTGGTTTACCGTGGGAGTCACGACCCACAGGTTGAGAACCAGTGCCGTTATATTCACATTTTATCTCTAGTATTGAGAAGACAATGGTTCATTATTGCCTTCATAGTTGTTTACATATAATTTTAGAAGTATAATCTCACACCTGATAATAGAATTGCAGAAAATATTTTAGGCAGATGGAGTCTGAATTCCCACATGCAAATGCAATGCTTTTAAAATTTACCTTTACTTTAATGGTACAGGTTGGCCTTCTAGTTTTTCAAATGGTAAATTCACTGTTGAAGATTTTTGGAAGGAGGTCTTCATGAGCTGTGTAACCCTATGAAGACTTCAGACTCTCTCCCTATGATGCATCCCACAAAGCAGCTCTCCCTGGCGTGATCGCCGCCAGGGCTGTCGTATCCCGTGAGCCACTGGGCCTGTATTCAAGTACATTTCAGCACTGCCTATTTTGTTTCTCTTAAAGCAGAGTCTCACAGGCTAGCCCAGAACTCACAATGTAGCCCAAGTTGGCCTCAAACTTGTGATAGCCCTTCCTCTTTGGCCTCCAGGGGGCTGAGACTTTTATATCTTTGCAAGAGGCTAACAATGCCACCTGGTATTTTAAAAACAAAATTTAGTTTTTAAGCCATTTCCACATACAGTATTTATTTAGTTTTATAACCAAGATCTAAGGGTTGGGTCACTACTCATGAGTTGAGAAAGGGCTGTCACCCTTGCTTTAGGGATAATGACAACAATTTCAAGGACCTAAGAGTCACAGTGGTAAGTGAAGCAGTCAAAGCCTGGCTACTCTGTCCCTCATCCCCCTCCTTCCCACCCTGCTCCATGTGGAGGTCCTTCTACCCCTCCAGTGTCTGGCACAGAGCATGGCTTGTGTTCATTACAGTAGTAGTCGGCAGAACAGTCACACAACACGTACATGTGGGGCATGCTCAGAGTACTAGATCATGGAGAAATTGAGGCACAAACGTGATAAAATTGTATAAGATAAACACAATACAAATCGTGGGTGTTTCTCATTAGAAAATACAGAGGAGCAGCACCTGCTGACTCAGCACACTGCAAGGCTCTGAATAAATGCCTCCTTCGACAAAAACTAAACCCTTTTCTTTTCCTACATACGGCTTTTCAAAAGGCAATTCATCTGACTGATGTGCATACACCAAAGGCACATCTAATAAGAAGAAATACATGAGGTGCATCCAGCAAATATCAGTCAGAAGCATGGGGAGAAATGTTAAGTAGGGTGCTATTTGTGAAGCCTGCCACCTGGTGGATCCGCCTAGCCACAGCAACCTGATGACTAAGGGATCTCTTAGACAAAGTCAGTGAGCGCTGTAAAAGACAGTAGCCACAGACTGCTAGATGCTCACATTTACTTGAAACTCTTTTTTTTTTTTTTTTGTGATTGGTGTACAGGGGGAGGGAAGTGATTTTGTAGCTGGCCTCAGGGTAATTCACCGAGGACCACTGTTTGTGTCTGATGATCTTTCTGCATCCTTTGAGTCAGGGGCCCTGGCTATCCTCCTCCAGCCTGCTTGCACACCTCATCCCGACATGAACCAAGGCGTCCACTACGAGGCTCTCTGAACTTCCTAAGACTTGAGACCCACTCATCCCCTTCACATTTGCACTTCTACTCATGTAGCCGAGCCTATCCCGAATCTACTTGTCCATGTACTAATCTCCCTCCACCTTTCAAGGCCTGCACGGATCAGCCCCCGGTTCTCTGTGCTCTCCCCGTGCGTGCTGGTGGAGCCCCATCCGTCTTGCCTTATTCTGAGCTTCTGCCATGTTTACAGTCTGTTCCTTATGCTTAGCGCTCTGATTAAAGCCCGGTGTTGCCACTGCTTCCTGCTGTGAGCATTAGACTCTAAGGTACTGGTAGTTAGATGCATGTGTTGGAGCAGCCACACTGCCTGGGCAGAAACCATCCTCCTGGCAGATGGTTGGGGCTGCCTCGTTCATATCTCTCTTTGGTTTTGGTGTCTGGGAAATGGGGACACTTCTACTTACAGCATCTGCCTCAGAGAATAAACTGGGGGTTACATGAGTACTCTCTCTTCATTAGCTACGTATGTATATGTGTGTGAGTGTCGTGTAGGATCATGTGTGTGGTGGTGGGGTGAAACCATGTGAGGTCAGAGGACAACCTTGAATAGTTTTTCTCAGATGCTGTCTACCTTGCTTTTTGATGCAAGACCTGGAAATTCTCTAAGCAGGCTAACATGCTGGCCAGCAAAACCAGACATCTTCCTGTCTCTGCTTTCCCCAGTGGTGAGACTCCAAGTGTCACTGTACCCAGATGTCTCTCCCCACCCCGATGGTTCTCAACCTGTGGGTCGTGACTTGGGAGTCACATCAGATATTTACATTAAGATTCATAACAGTAGCAACAAAATCATTTTATGGTCAGAGGGTCACAGCATTAGGGAAGGTTGAGAACCACTGTTCTAGAGAACCAAACTCAAGTTCTTGAGTACTTTCAAGGAAAGTACTTTACAAACTTCACTATAACCTCAGCTCCCTATTACCTATTTTCCTGTGTTGTTTTTGCCTTTACATGACTCTCATAGTGTTCAGCCCAAAGCTCTGGATATCTCAGCATCTTAATAGATAAGGGGGTAGGAGGGGATGAGTCATGCCATTTAGTTGTCCCTACTCCATAATTGAGGAGCTCCCAGAGTTTGTGGGAAGGAAGTTACTGAACCAGTGCTGGTGAGGCCTAGAGATTCTCTGATGCATCAGGAATTTAAACAAAGCAATCTGGCTGAATGGAAAGTTTCCTAATTGCAGAGGGTAAGCCTGGCATGTTATCATTTGAGCAAGGGCTGTAACTAGGACAATATGGTCTCCATCTCTGACTGAAGGGTAAAGAAAGACCATGGAGATCTTTTAGGAAGGTTTATGCTGTCCTGTCATAGAAACTGAACAGTGGCCATATCGTCCACTCATCCTATCCCATGAGTCTACTCTACTGAATGCTGTTGAACCAGCCTCCCTGTCCATGCAAGCCACTGGAGCGCCACAGGAGGCCTCCTGTGAAGCTGTAAGGGAAAATGCGAGCAAACGTACAGCAATGGAATGTAGAAAATTCTTTCAGGGTCCTCAGTGCAAAGGACATACGTAGTTCATGTGATTACACAGCCCTACGAGTGGTCTTTCCATTGTTTTCTAAGGATGCCACAGATAATGTACATGCTTGGTAAGTATTAAGATCATGGAAATGACAGCCAAGAATACTGAACAGAGCTGCCACCCTGATGTGAAGGAAGCCACAGCACATAGGAGCCTGCTGCCGAGGCTTGTCGCTTCTTCATGCTCTTTGTTCACGAATTGCTGGTTGGGTTCTCAAGAACGCTACGTGATTACACAGTTCACTGGGATGATAATTAAATCCCTTGTATCCTCTTTGTTTCATTACACTAGTTACTGCTCTTGAGTACTTCCTTTCTGAGCAGAGGCAGGATCTGCTGCCGGATGGATCAGAGGGTGCCAAAGCATGGAACAGCCCAGTTGGAGTTGTAGAAGGTGACCATACACTAAAATTTCACACAAGGGACCAGCTGATTCAATAGAGACATTTCCAAACGCCTTTGAGGGGAGGGTAACATATCCAATTTCACAGAAGCCACAAAGAAAGATTTGGAGATCCAAAATCACATTAAGATACAAAATAAATTTAGCTTAATTTTTCCTCTTCCATAAGTATCTGTATGCTATGAAATAAACACAGGCTGAGGAAGGAGCTATTTTGAACATAGCATACTACTGTTATGAAGAATGCAAGGTGTGTGTGTATGTGTATATATGTACAAATATGTGTACATAATATATTACTATGCTGCTTAATTTTTTTCTTATCAGATATCTTGACAAAAACTAGGGTAATCTAGGAAGAGGAAACCTCAACTGAGAAAACGCCCCCATCAGATTGGCCTGTGGGAGATTTTCTTGATTGACTGATTGATTGACGTAGGAGGGCAGAGCCTAGAGGGGCGGAGCCACTTGTGGGCAGATGGTCCTGGGACTGATAGGAATGAAGGCTAAGGAAGCCGAGGAGCACAAGTCAATAAGCATTGTTTCTCCATGGTCTCAGGAGCAGTCCCTGCTTCCGGGTTCCTGCCCTTGCGTCTCGTCATGATGGACTGTAAGCTCAAAGACGAAAGAAACCCTTTCATCCCAAGTAGCCTTTGATGGTCTTTATCACAGCCACAGGAAAGCAAACTTAAAAAAAAAAAAAAAAAAAAAAACAAAACAAATCATTGCTCTAAGGCACTACTTGGATGAATAGCAACTGAGGGAATTATTCTCCTGGGCCAGGGAACCTTGGCAGAAGTGAGCAGTCTCCACAAAACCGAACGACTCACTGGATATAGTAGACAAACTCAACTGTCATGCCAGGCTCTCATCCACAAGACAAGAACCTCGGTATCAAAGACTGGGCGTGAAATGCCTATTGAGACTCTGCACTGTGTTTTTTCTTGACTTAGTGGTCCAGGTGGCTTTCATAGCCAGGATCTCTAAGTCAAGGGTTCCACTCAGCTTCCGTCTCTGGGATGCTTAATTGGGAATGTTACACTGCCTTTGTTAGAAAATTTAAAAGGAAGGATTGCTGCATTGAACTGACATACTTGCACCAGAGGTTGCTGTGTGGTCCTATCTTCCCATTTTCATGCTGGACATAACAGGAGGGTGCTGGAGTTCATTTCAGCTCTATAAACCTACTGAGCCCTAAACCCAAGGCCAATATTTTAATTAATACCGTGTGCATTGATGAAGAGCAATAACTTTATCTACTAGCGCACTTGGGACCTCAGGATGCAGAGACTATTGTTTCTGGACCCTGGACCAGACTCTAAATAGTGTGAGTCTAGGGAAGGGAGGAGGAGAGGCCTTTGAATGCACCTGTTTCTGAAGGACTTGTACACACACTCTTCTGCTGGTGTCTTCAAGTTCCACGTCAGTGTCACTTTCCTGGCATGCCTCTCTCTACTCTTTGAATGGTCTCTCCAATAGCACAATGTTCCTCTCTATGCTCAGCCTGGGATAATTAAGTTGTTTCTCTCATATACATGTCCTGTACTTTCTGAGAGCAAGGAACATCCCTCAGTCCCTGTATCAACACTATTTATGAGGTCTCCAGTGTTATTGAAACCATGCACAGGGGTTTACAGTTGAGCACATTTATCTTATGTCTCAGTCATGTTTTGTTTTTTTGATGCTGAAATCTCTCTGGCTGGTCAAACAATAAAATGTGTAAGCAAGGGACTATGATTCTCATCTCAGATAAAGCAGCCTTTCCCAGGGAAAATTTAAAAATCAAGTTCTGCTAATTTCCTATCTCTGAGTTTGTCTTCTGGAGTCAGCACGTACTGAATCAAGACTCTCAGGAGACCTGCCTGAGTGGAGAAATGTGCACACAGCTCTCCATTTATGCCCACGTTCTCCGGGATCTGATGCCACAGGCTCTGTTTGATGCTCCTTTTAAGTAAGAACTGAACCCCATGGTAACTTAGATTTGTGTGGGTGGGTGGGGGAGGAGTCTCGTGACTGCTAGGGCCATTCCTTCTTCCACTTATCATTTAGAGCACATGTAAATACATCGAAAGTTCTGTCTTTAAGAGGAGCGCCAGCCTTTAAACAAAACCTTTAGGTCTGCCTTCACAGTCATAGACAGTACTGTGTCTCTCCCTGTACTAGAATAATATAATGTCTTCTGAGGTAGAACTGGTGGTTCTACACAGACTCTACTACTATGTGCAATATATAAACAAGGAGAATTCATGTTCTGTGAGGTTGGGAGTGAGAAGCAAAAGCAGGTAATAAGAGTCCAGGTTCAAGGGCACCTTCCCACAGCACGGAACCAGACAGCTCTTAATAGCTTTGCCTCCTATCAGACTTGAGCGCTACATCCGGCCCCTCCCACTGACTCCAGGCCATGCCACAGAGAATCTGATCTTGCCGTGCTGCTCCCTTGGGTTTACCTACTGCCTCTGTGGCCAGGACATGGGAAATAGTACCTTCAGCAGAAGCTCAATGACTTCTGTGTGGACGAGTCCATGCACCGGCTCTCCATTGATGTGTGTGATCAGATCCCCAGCCTTCAGGCCTGCCTGGTGCGCAGGACTTCCTTCTTCTACATTCTACAGTTCAAGAGGAGAGGACATATTTGTGAGCAAACAAATGACAGCCCCAACACCTACCATTTCTTCTGTCTGGAGATTCTGGGTCACCTTGTGCATTGTCCTAAGAACTAATAGGAACTTCAAAAAGGCATGGCCCTGCTCCAATATTGTCCTAAGACAGGATAATTCCCATGTTCCCTTAAAACACTCCCATGTGAGCAGGAATGTGATTTTTGAAAAGTAAAGCTAGGGGAAAAAAAAGAAGAAATACAATGGACTGGGCTGGAGAGATGGCCCCACAGTTAAGAGCATGACTCCTGCAGAGGATCTGAGTTTGGTTCCCAGAACCCATGGCAAGTGGTTTACAACTACCGCTTAATTCCAGCTCTGGGGCAGCTATGGCCTCTGACCTCTGTGGGCATTTACACTCAGACCTACTGTAATTAAAAATAACATACACTCCATTTTCTTAAGGACAAGGAAGGGGTAGAATGTCTATAGACATCAGATTGCTACAGGAGAAAGGGAAAGCAATTGCAGAAAGGAGGCAGAGTTAGGAAAAGCGACTAGTTACAGACATGCCCAACTCTACCACAGGAATGGAGAAAAGAGCCCCAAAAGGAAGAGAAAATGGGCCCCGCGTGCCACCGAAACGGACAACACACCAGTGTTGACTAACTACCCTTTAGTCAATGGGTGCCTGCTCCCCTTGGGGCTGGTTGGAGAGGAAAACTCACAAGGATGATGCTCTGCTCTTACCCAGACGATGTGGTGCACCGTGTAGATGTCACTGTCTCCCACATACACACGGATGGCTCGGATGGTAAATCCATAGTTCTTCCCCGAACTGTGGATCACAATGGGCTGGTGGGGACTGGCAGAGGCTGCCGAAGAATCTCGGCTGGGAGAGGAATCCCGCGAGGAAGAAGGGTCTGAAGACAGGGAGTGCGGGGACATGGGACTTCCCAATGGAGACACAGCAAACATATCTGCAACAAAGAAGCCAGCATCAACCCCCACCACAACCAGGAAGACAAAGCGTGGTCATGAAACAAATGCCATTGTTTCCCATGGCAAAGGAAGGACTACGCAGAAAACGCTTATGGTGGTAACTGGTATGAATGCAAAAGTCAACCCAGTGAGGGAACAACAGAGTGTTTCTTGTTTAATGTTTCTGTAAATATTCTAAATGTAAGAAATTTTAGTTTTTCTACACAGTTTTCTGGTTGTGGATCCTTAAAAATTATTTCAGTGAACTAAATTATTTACAGATGCATGCATTCATGGCGTTTCTTTACAAGAGGAGACTAGGTGTATAGTGAGATATACTCTTCTCCAAAACCTACACTAACCGATTTAACCTGAGTCTCCAAACACATGTGGCAGGAAGACAGTGATCAATCACCAGCGGCTTTTTGCAGTGTTGCTGAGCTAGTACTTACTAATACATTTAATTGGGAAACTTAACTACAAAAGAATGACTTGTTGTAGCCCCTCCTCTTCACACAGCGGTTTCAATGAATAGTGTTTCTTCAAGGGTAAGGAAGGTCAGAAACATGTTAGGAGCAAAGTAGCTCATGTCCCCGAGTACCTTCACTGCTGTTTCAGAAGGAAGCTTCTGCTTTTGAGCATTTGTGTTCTGCAGGGGTCAGAACTGAAACCTTACCCCCAAGGTAATCATATTTGGAGAATGTTCAGAAAATAATTAGATAATGAGGACTGTCCCTGGTGATGGGGTTAGTGTGTTTCTGGAAGAGGCCTGAGAGCCTTTAAGAGATGCCATCTATGTGGAACAGGACACCAGAGGCCTTGGCCGGGCATCTTTGCTTGTACAGCCACGAACAATAGATTCGACTCTTTCTATCTTATCTGAGCATAAAGTATTATATTATATTATATTATATTATATTATATTATATTATATTATATTATAGCAGCCAGAGCAAATTAAGGTGTAAGCTCACTGTTCTGCGTGAATGCATGTGGATCTTAACTAGTTATGAAACTGTGTGTGTGTGTGTGCTTTCTGAGAAGACATAGTCATCTACAAAGCATGGCATGGTTTGAATGTGAACTCACTACTGGAGACTCAGAGGGACATGGCAAGTCCTAACGTCACAGAAAGGCGAACACATTTACTAGATGTACTCTAAGTCTTCAGCCATCCACACAAGGGTAAGCTAAGTATATTACTGCAAGTGTTCTTTACCTCTGACTTTATGTGGAACATTGGTTCTCTTTACTGACATTTGTCTGTCTAATCCAAAGGCCAGGTAAAAAGAGGCCATTGGCAGATGGGGACCACCATGACATGTGAGTGAGGGACAGATCAGACACTCAAGACTCAACCTGTGGGAAGGCCAGGGTCCCTCTTCTTAGCCACACACTGTCTCCCTGTCCTCTACAGGTGGTGTAACTTCCCTCTCTGCTTGTGCAGATGGACTGGGCTGCACTGAACTGCCCGCCCTTGTTACACATGGCCATACAGACAACAGAGATCGGCACTCCCTGTGGGCCTACCAAAGGAATTTGCATTATGCTTTTAAGAGCACTTGTTTATATTATTTTTTGCACAAAGGTGAAATATAAAATAACGAGTAATCTCTTGTATACACAGTTTGTATTCTTCCCAATATGTGTCACCTATAAAAGAATTCAGTTTCCAATTTTACTTTCTTTTTCTCTCTCTCTGAGTGATGTCATGACCATTAGTGTATATATTTCATCTCTGCCAGGGAAAACTATAGACATACAGAGCAGTAGATGCAAAACCAAGTCACAAGAAAACACAGCAATCCAAGAAAACCATAATTAAGTATGGTTTTCCAAAACAGGCACAGATTAATTTGCCTACTAGCTGGAAAAGCAAAGCTCAGGCCACAAGACTGGGGAAACGGCTTATTTCAGGGCCTCCTGTGAAGAAATTCTCTGCCATCTCCAAAAATGCAAAGCTTACATTCTGTGTCTGTTTCCTCATTAAAGAGATGATGCAAAGCATCCCTGGTTTTCCAACACGTGAGCTGTAAACAGCTCTGTGAAATACACACACAGCACGTGGTCTCCAGCAGAATTATCCCTGGGAGGGAAATTCATTATTTTGCTCATGGAGGAGCAAAAAGGCTTTCAGAAAACAAATGCAATCTGCCTTTATGGGAGGAAACTTCTCTCTTCTCACCCCCAGATACAGAAGGTAAACTGAGACACATATGCACATGCTCTCTGGGTGCCCCTGAGGTCCTGGAGGGGAAATTCACCGGCGTGATAGGCAGAAGCTCTGGAGAGCTGTCCTTGGATCCCACCCATGATTTCCTCATGCACTCTTGCATTTCAATCCGCATCCCAGGTTGGGGGAAGAGTGGGTAGGAGCACATGCACAAATCACACAATTCCATGCGAGTTGCCATCTCTCTACCTCCTGGGATCATGAGGGACAGAGCACTGGCAGAGAGGGACTTTGTGACTTTCCCCGAAATTTTCTTTTTCTCTGTGCTTTCTAACCGCTGCCGAGCCATGTGAGACGTGGGTTCACTGGATGGCTTTGAGGCGTTATCTGCACTGTCCACACACTCGCTTCGCCCATTTATCTGATCCAAGTGCTCTGAAAAACTGCCAACTGTACAAAGAAGAAGGAATAAACACATTCAGGGAAGGTCAGGACAGGAGGGGTGGAGGTGGGGACAGAGGAGGGGTGGAACGACACTGGGAGGTACTGCCACGTGGCTCCTAGGTCCAGCTGTGTCAGGCTGAGTGTGGAAAAACAACTGGCTTGAGATGCTGTGGAGGATAAAGAGACGGAGGGGTTCTCTTTCCCGGCTTCATTCTCCCGTGCACAGTTAGGGAAGTTCTTAATGATTCCATTTAATCGGGAGGATGACTTCCCATAATCTACATTATCAGAATCCTCTCAGTGGTGACCATCTTATAAACCCACTAACCTCCCACTCATACTGAGACAAGTGATGATCATGAATGCTGCTAATCATTGTGACATGGGAACACCATTTAATCACTCTATAAGCCATGTCTGTGTCACCTCCTCTCGACTTCCCAAAGACAATAGGGACCCAGGTATGTATGTAATTGAAAGAATCAAAATGTCCCTTCATTCCTTCCACACCTGTTTTCACTCCAAGCCCTTTGTAAGTTTCAAAGGACAAGATACAAGATATCCCTCAGCACATTACTAGGCACAAACTCCATCTTCCCGGCTTTCAATCTAAACTGTCATGTGCTGGTCCTCCCAACATCATCCTCTATCCCATCCAAGACACATCTTTCTCTGAAGTTTATTAACCTCTAATGTACAGGGGGGTTACTCTTGAGTTAAAACAAGAGTTTTAATAAGGATAGAAACATGTAGGAGGGTGGTGAGATGGGTAGTCACAGAGGCCGAGAGTGAGGGATTCGTCAGGTAGAGAAACGTGACACATCCCTCAGAAACAGACTGAGCAGTGACTCACATTACTTCTTTACTCTCCAAGCTAAAAGTCTTCCGGTTTAAAATTCACCGATCACACTTTTTAACATTTCTGTCCAGACCTCAAATTCTATGCTTTCCAGATACAACATAAAATCCTATGTTCTAAGCCGTCTGTATGCAAAACTCATGAATGCTATTGTTACAGATCTATAAAGCATGTATGGGATGTAATACCATTGGAAGTGGTTTTCTGAATTACTAGCCAGACCATCTTAAAATGCTGACCACACAGCATTCTCTGCGTGGGAAAGAGTTGGCTTAAATGACACAAGCCCCACTCAACTGCACAGCTCTTCTCTGGCCCTAGTTTGGGGAGGGGTAGAATGCAGTGTAGGTAGACGTGGACACAGCACACCTCATGGCTGTCCACAAGAAAGGTTCTGGGCCACCTACAGTCATACTCACTGGGCCAGCGGAATAAGGGAACCTAAGGCAGATTTCAACAGCCTTTCACTTCTTGGGAAGCACACCTTCATCTACTAGTACATCTACTCTGCTCCCTCAGAGGAAGATGTTGCTTGGAGGACTGGATCAAAGCTGTTCACCAGCGGGACATTTCTGCTCTCCATGCTGAAGCTGAACTCCAGCTGAGTCACTTCCCTTCTGAGTGGGTTCAGGTAGGAGGAGTGAAAAGTAAAAAATGCAAACAGAAAGCTGTGTCTTCTTACAATGAATAATTTGTCGGGAACCCTTGAGCATTGCAGCTGGGATTTCACAACTGTTACTTCTCAGGGGCTCAAGCACGGTGTCGTCAAGGAGAAACGTGAAACAGACACCAACTTGTGCTTTCCCAAATGTCAGGATGGATGCACAGTATTTTCTTCTCTCATCCCTCCTGCTTCCTTCCCTGACCTCATTTTACAGCTCTGTGCATAAGCAAGTGCCTCTTTCTGCCAATGGCAGGTAATGTCACCTTAACATTCGCTAAATGTCAAGGGTTCCTTCCTTTGGATGGTGGAGCAATATAAAATTCAACAAATTTAATTTTACTGCAGCCACGCTTTTCGGGTTCCTTAATTACCCTTGGCTGTAAGCAAATAAACTCTCATCTCTCCATTCTGTGCAGCCCCCAAGGTCCTTGATTATTTTTTAGTGTGTATATGGGGGAGACAGGGTGAGAAAAGGTGGGTTGACACTATTAATCAAAATGCATGGCAGGACCTCAGCAGATATTTTTAATTAGGAAAGTAATCAATCAAGTACTTAGACATTACTCCTCCCCTTCACCTCCTACCTTTCTGATAGTGAGTAGGTTCGAGATACTGAGATAGGGTAGGGTAAACAAGAACTTTTAAATGGAGGTGAGTATACTCTATATTCATGGTAAGGCAACAAAAAACCAGACAGAGACCCCTATAACCAGGAATATAAAATACTGAGCCCCCTATACTTGATATGAATAGTAAGAGACACATGGCCAGGAAGCTTAGAGTAGTAAGATGTCCCTGTACTATTTTTACAGTGCTATTATCTTGGCTGCATAGAACCAATGGGATTTCCCAGCACAGAAGACTGAGGTACAGAAAGGGAAAAAGAAAACCTAGTATTAGTTTTTCCAGGTCAACTATAAGCATGTATGAAGATCCAAACTCTTTGGAGAGGACGAAGTCTAATCTGGATGGTTTTTAGAAATGTGTTTAAATAAATGAAGTCGCTATCCAGTTTTAAAATGTTGATGGAAACTCTTGCAATCATTTACGCTTATTGGTATAGCATATTAAATATGGCATAATGAAAACATTCATTACAGCAACTATAAGTCAGAGACATTAAAAAAGCAGAAACTTTTCGCCCTGCTTTGCAGACGGATCGGCCTTTATAAGCCAAATGACGTCATCAACGCACCTCAATGGCATGGTCTGAGGGAAGCTGAAGTCTGGTCCTGTAAGGACAACACCTCCCTGGTTAAGTCCAGGAAGCAGTGATGAGACATTCGGGACTTTAAATGATTTCTGAAGAAGGCAATGCTCCTGGTGACTGCAAGCTCCCAGCAAGCAGAGGTGTTTCCGATGCAATCAGACACCAGGGGAGACAAGGTGAGATTTCTCACTCCCCTAACCGGTGTCCTGTGAACCCCATGCATAGGTACCAGTCCATGTGAGGGACTGGTACAACAAGGTCTGTCCGGTACTACACGTCCCGATAACAGGATCTAACTCCTTCAAAGATGCTACGGAGGAGCCCAGGGTTAGAGGGAAAGCTAGCTTCACACCGTCCTACACGTGACTGGGGCCACTTTCAAAGGAAACTCTGATGGTTGGTCTGCGTGACATCCTGCCTCATTCTAAGTTGGCTGCAGTTCTATAATTTGGGCCTTTGCATCAGCAGCCATGGACATGCTCGGCTGGCAGGGTCATTTGCATGCCCCAAGGTCCGGCTGAAGCCAAGTGCACCCGCCGTTTGGCTTGGCACGGAGGGTGCAGCTGAGACGGATGGCCCCAGTTCTCAGAAGTTTGTCCCTACAGAAGTGGGGCCACAGATGTCTGTGAGCAGAAAGACACTGAGGCCTGACTGTGTGCTTACAGCCCAGCTGCAGCACAGCACGGTACCCGGAAAGAGCGGCCGCGGCCACCCCTCACTCACCCGACAGTGTGGAACTGCTGATGGTGCTGGCTGGCGTGGTGACCTCTGGCTCCTCCTGAGGACACTCCTCGGGAGGGAGAGGGAGGGGTGCCTTTTCTGGCTCCTCCCTGAGGTCTCCAGAGCAAGGGGCAGCTTCATCCTGCTCTCCCTCTGCCGAGATGGCCAGCTTGGGAAGCAGGCCGGAACTGAGTTTGCCTCTGTTGCTCTCGGTATCTGAAGAGTTGGACGCCGACAGCTGTTGCCTTAATTAAAGACAAGGACGAGTCGTCACACGTGCAGTCCGGGGAAACCAGTAAGGGCAAAGGCTTAAGGAAAGTGGAGAGGGCAGTGCATGTCTGGGGTGATGATTCTAACGACATGGTACCCAGTGTCAAGTCGAGCAGGGGACACAGGAGGAAGACGTGTGTGTGTGTGTGTGTCTGTCTGAGATCTACTGTGCTGGGAACTCTGGAGACAGGTCTAACACGCACCGCCTTGGTAGCCACTGCTTATGTGGGCCCCCACGAGGCATCTCACGTACATTTCCGAGTACTCGGAGCTCCAGCTAAGTGTCTCTGTGGATGGCAGGGTTGTGCTTTTGGTTTTGTCCTCGGTGTCTTCTTTGTCCTCTCCCGAATTCGGAGTCATTCGGTCTATGCTGCTGAACACCTGAGAGGCAAAAGACCAATGCTTAGGCGCTCCATCTAAAAAGAGCTTGTCAGAAAGCGCCCAGGCCGTGTCTCGGGGGTGGGAGTGAACAATCCCCTGAATGTAGAGTTACATGTGTAAACTGGGGATGCACGTGTGTGGGAAACCCTGGCACCGCGGTGCGCACGCCACGAGAGGTAAGGGTCGAGGTATGGCTGCGTATTATTTTCAAGTGCACAGCTGGGCTGGCGCACTGCACTTTCGCCTCATGGGCTCTGTATCTGCGAAGAAATATCGTAGACCAACTCGGGGGGTTGGGGGGGGTTCTAGGTTTCAGGACCCATGTGGATCTCAGACTGCTTTTGTGCTCAAAATGTAACCAGGCAGAGGAAATACTACAGCTCAAAAGTGTCTGATGGCCACCAGTGTGGCGCAGAAAGGGGAGAAACCCACTGGCACTGAGTAGGCAGCAGAGCGATGAGCAGTTTCAGCGCTTGGAGTGGGTGGGTCCTGTGGAAGGAGGAAGGTCCCCACCCGGTGCGTGTACTTGTTTGGCCTGTAAGGCAGGCAGGCAGTGCTGGCGCCGAAGGCCAGAGCTTAGGCAAACGGGTCTCTTTCGGCCCGTTTCTGAGTCTCTGCTCTCTCACAGGACACACAGGAGGAAAATGAGAGTACGGAGGGCCCAGTATGGCGAGTACCCCTAACTGTTACCCTCCAGCTCTTTACTGCTCTCATGGAAATGGGCCCTGGGCCCAGCACTACCTGTAGAGTTAGAAAAGGGTTAGGTTAAAGAACAGGAACTGGAAAAACACAATGCCTTCCAAAGCAAAGCAGCAGACTGTCTAAGGTGGGTTCTGAGAGGCAAGAGGATGGTTATGCTGTGAGTGCCCATTCAGTGGACTAAAACTTCATTCAGGACTCACTCGCCACAAGTCCCCAGAAACCCCCCCCCCCCCGACCCCTACGTTGTTCCGGTAACAGAAAGGGGCAACACCAGCTGGTCTGTAGTGCATACTGGGTAATCACTTAGGAAAATGTACAGAGCACTTTAAAATCATGAATCGCTGTACAATTCCTAAATAACAATCATGCAAAATGCCATGGCAACCACAAACAGGCAGCAACCAAAAATAGCAGGAGGGGGAGGTAGGGCGCCCTCTGAGTGAGCGAGCTTATTTCCATTTTGCTGGGGTTCCCACCCTACCCGAAAACACCAGTTTTGTTTTTAAATCTTACCTCAATTTATCGAAAGGCATTTTTCTTAAGAATCAATTTTATTATCTGACGCCATTTCTAAACTTCCTACTGCCTTTTCAATATGGCGTATAACCTTTGTTAATTACTAACAAAAGTTCTTGCTTATACCACAGACAGCTGTCTCCAGGTACCCTGGCCCACAACAAGATCTAAAGGTTACTCCGGTGTCCTGCGTCACACCCTGGGACATACAGCCATGCCTCGAAGTCTATGCTCTTTCAAGTTTTTTGACAAACCAAGTGGGGTGAGGCTTCCACAGCCTAGCTCTTAGCTAGACCTCAGGGCAGACAAGCAAGTCCATCAGATAACTATCACGAAACCATGGTAACCCAATCGTTTTGAGTCTTTGCCTCAAAACAAACAGTAAGTTCCCAAAGTCAGACCTTAATTTCTAGAGATACACAGACATGCCTACAGGGGAGAACCCCCCCACACACACACTCACCAAGAAAATAAGACCATTTCCCCACTTGACCAGGAGCGAGTTCTAAGGGCTGGAGACCGCACACCCCACCGAGGGCAGGGCAGATGGGCTCACAGCCACCGCAGCTCCAGACTCTGCATGCGGATGCTTGCCTCACTTACCTTTGAAAACCTGTGTGAGCAGGAGGAAAACTGCCGTATCTCCACGGTGAAGTCCTCATCGTTTGTGTCATCTTCCTCCTCCGTTTCCATGTGGTGGTATTTCTCTGACCGAGCTGCAGAGGAACGTTTGGGGACAGTTGGGTTACCCAGAGAGTTTCAGCTTTTAACAGAGACCACTTTCCCAGGAGTTATCTGGAGCAAAGCGGCACTGTGCCTTCCAGAATTTTTGTGGGTATGGGATCGGAAAACTAACTCAAGAGTTGGAGATGCAAAGTTTTTAAATCGAGTAGAGGCCAAGGGATGTCAGGTAATGCACATACTATCGAAATAGCTGGTGTCATCCTCCGACTCCAGCTGGGGGATAAACTCCGCCTTCTGTCTCAGCAAACTGTTCCAGTCCAAGGAGCGGAAGAAGCGATGCTGTTTCACTTCATAGGCTCCACCTGGAAGGGAGCAGAGCGAGGCAGGCGTGAGAGGCTGGGCCATCCTCCGAGCGCCATCCTCCGAGCGCGAGGAAGCCCCAGGCCCTACAAGACACTTACAATATTTATTAGCAGAGAAATAAAGATGCCATGGAACCCGTACTGCCCACCCCCTTCTACAACCAAAACTTGGGGGAAAAAATCCCTATAATTTATCAGCAGGAAATCTGATTTTGCTAACAGCAGTCGCTATAGCACAGCTTTTCTCTGTTCGTTTCTACGACTTTTCCATTTTTCAAAGGTTAATGACATGGCCACTTAAAATCACATTAGACTGAACCTGGGGACTTGGATACGTGTTGGCCCAAAGTGGAATGGCTCATTACAAACCCAGAAAATCCTAACAAGGTGCAAGAATGTGCTTACGGCAAGATTGCTTGTGGAGGGGAGGTTAATAATGATGGATTTTTCCTAAATACTGCATCATGGTTTCCTTTCAGTTTTATCTGGTTGCTCATTAACACAGGTAGGAATTAGACTCTGTGGTTTGGATCCTAAAGTGAGGAACTGACAAGCTAGTTAGCCATATTTATAATTCGGCTAGCAGAAATTAGTAAAGGCAGCTAAAGCTGAGACTTGCGTTTGCAAGGTAATTGTGGCAGCACAGTTTGGTGAGAGGTTTTTCTTTATTTGATGGATTTTAAACAGGGGCTTTGAAGGGCAAGGCTCATCAAAAATGTACTTACAGCATCCCATTAAAAGAGAGGAAGGTAACAGGTGAGAGCAGGGCCCCGTCCTACCCCAGCACACACACACACACACACACACACACACACACACACACACACACGCACGCACTATAGACGGGAGAGGTAACAAAATCAGGACTCTGAAAAGTTCTAGGAAGAACAGCCTCAAAAGAGCAACACCCAGGTCCTTCCCTGATGGACCTCTCTGTCAAGCTCTCTGGGGGGGGGGTGTAATGTAGATGCTTCTCTCTGTGATTGTCACCCATGCCTCTCAGCCTGTCCCCTGTGGGTGCAAAAAGGGATGGAATGGGAAAGGCTGGGGAAAAGGAAATGGGCTTGGTTGGGATCTTGGCTGGGGTAGGGGTGCTATTTATGGTTCACAGACAGGGCTCTGTGCCCAGGGGATGCCTCTAGCACAAGGCACATATCCCGATGTTCTGAAACACTGGCATGAAGGGGAAAGAAAAAAGTGAGGTAAGTCAGGTAAATCACCCCAAGGGGGGCAACCGACTGCTCTTTTACAAAGCACAAGGATGGGGCTCTTCCAAGCTCTGGTGCAGGTTCCTGTCTAAACTGAGAAGCCACAGCATCAGGGGCTTCCCAGCTAGAATCGGCAGCCAATTCTGTGCTGTGTACTGAGGTAGACAGAGAGACAGCGAAAACGAAGAAAACATGACAAAGAAGTCCCTCAAACCCCACCCCCCTTCCCTAGGATCTGGTTTGTGCTTCTCACTGGCTGAGGGTCAAGAATTTCCATATGACTGACAAAATCCAAATTTCTGTTAAAGACTCTCTGCAAAGAGAGAAATACCTCCTTTGCTAGATATAGCTCAAAAGAGAAAAATAAATATCGCAGCAGCTAACAAATCACACTTAAGGCCAAAATGCATGTCTTAAACACTTGTACCCTATGATTTGAAGCTTATTGTGCCCCCTCTCATCCACAAGCCCAAATAATGCCTCTAATAAACCACCCTGTAATTTCATTCATGAAAGGTAATTCTTATAGGAAAAATAAGCAAGCCAGCTCATAGTTTCAGAACTTTACTTAATCTCTGAATCTGGTTATAAATTATAGCCCTTGAGCCTATAACTCGCAGAGCCACAAAATCAGATAGCTATTGTTAGGACACTTAAATCTTTTTTCTTAATGCCTGCACCCTGGTTCTGCCTCTGAGTGGGCACTGTTCTTTCTTTGGTGAAACCCAACTTTGCTTTATGCTATCTTACCCTGAAATTCTTTGCTGCAGTGCAAGTGAGGATTCCATATCCATTTAAGCACTGAGCTTCTGAAGGATTTCCTTAGGTGACATCTTTCCCTGACGGTATTGCATGCAATGCTGAAGTTACTGGGTTTCAATAATAGAAAATACCCCTGGATAGGGTCGGCATTATCAACTCCAGTTTTAGATGAGGAAGCGAAAAAGGAAAGCAACAGAGCATGCTGGGCTGGCTCCCCCTGACAAGAAGGATAAGAAGGCTGCACCTAGGTCTGTCTGAAATTATGCAGGCCCAGACGCAGTGCATGGCCTCACCTCTACACAAGGCATCCCTGTTTCACTTTTCTCCTACCTGATTCTGAAGTGGAACCACTCTTGCCAGGCTGGGTAGCTGGGCCAGTTGGCAAGTCTCTTCTATGGCACCCTCACAGCCCATTCTAGACATTCTAGCCCACTGTGCCTCTCCTCTTGTAGCTCCCAAAGAATGTTCTCTTAAACACCTATCAGGGGCATTTTCTTCTAGTGCTCTTTTATTTGGAGGTGCAAAACACAAAGGCCAAGAGGGATTGCACATTTCCCCATTCTACTCCCTCTTCATGGTGATGACCCTGAGAGCCAAGGCCAAGCCCTGATGAGTGGTCCATGATGAGCATCTCAGGATGCTTAGCCTAGCCATGGCTCAATACCATAACCACCAATGCGGCTGCTACTCATGGGGCCTTGCCACTGACGTTGCTCTGAAACTCTAGGCTATTTATACCCAGAGAAGCAATTTTCCTAAGGTCATTGACTTGCATGGCAACTCCAGATGATACTCTCCCATCCTCTCATCCTCTCCCATCTACTCATCTAGGGAACACAAGCTCCCTTTCTGTGGACAATGACAAGTGGATCTTCCCCAACAGGGCACAGCCACTGAGGATGTAGCTCACCATTTCTTCACATGGACTTTCTGCCTTACCAGGAAGAGGCAGTTAGTCTCATAGGCTCTGTTTCTCGTATACTCATGGAGGGATGAGATGAGAAATAAAACATTATAAAGAAGAATAAATAGGGGGATGTGATCTCTGGGCTAAGCCACTGGTAAAAGTATAGGTGAAAAGTATTGTGAACCATATGTAGATTGTTCATGCACGCTAGCAGAAGAAAAACGAAGGGGAAGAAAGTGTCCTGATACCCTGGTGTCCAGCTAGCTCCATGTAATTGTGTTTAGTCCCCACAGTGATCCCGAGACGTTCAGTATGCCCATTTTTATACACTAAGAAACTGAGGCTGATGACGAGGAAGAGACAACCCTGAGAGCCCACAGCTGAAACACAGCTGACAGTCTTATCCGAACAGCTCGAAGGTCAGCCAGTGAGGCAGGCCGCCACTCAGCTCTCTCCAAGTTCAAGAATTTACAAAGCTCTAGCAGAGCACATGGCCCTACACTGCAAGTTCGAGTTTGGCACTCCTGTTCTCCCTTGAATTCCTCTCATTTCCTGGAAGCTTCTTAAACATTCATTATGCTCTTTACAGCACCTCCCCCCTCATTTTTTTCTCAGCCTCTCCAGTGTCTCAGGCAAATGTGCATCCACACGTTTTCACGGTGCATTATTTTGCCCTCTAAATATTCCCTGAACACGAGATGCTGTCACTGGAAGCAGCTTGGCAGGCCTGCAGGATCTGCAGTGTCATTCTCTAGGCCCTACTGGGACCCATCACATCAGCCCTGCCGGTTTGGCAATCACTCCGTGGCTGTTCTAGGAGCTTGAGTAGGACCTTTAAATGTGTCTTTTGGGTTTCTCCTAGGGAATTTGCTCTTCAGACTGTCAGAGACTGACAGCAGTGCTCAATGAGGAAATGCGCAGAGCGATAACTTGCAGCATACGATACAGACTCCGGGACCTGCTGGTGGCAGTCTCTGGCCCGTCTTGTTACATCAAGCCTAATCAAAGCTCCCAGCATTCTTAGGGAAGGGGGAGGGCAGAATATCAAGCACAAAACCTCCACGCTGGCCCTTGGGGACTGCAAGGGAGGGGACTCTTGTGCCTTCATTGGAGGGGTGTACCCATTCAAATGCATTTTTCGGTAAGTTCAGGGAAGCCCTTCCTCTGGGTCAGTTGAATGGAGAATCTTAGCACATAATATTTGTGCGATATCACACAGCAATGTAGAAATGCAGCTGTCTCTCCTATGTGGCAAGACAGAGTCAAAACCTTCCCTTTGAGAATCTGCCCCCTACACAGTCTTGACACCATCTCTTTGACAGCTACTCTTCTCCTTGAACCAGGATCTCTCTGAGGGCGGGTCACAGGAGGAGAGAAATAATGAGTTTGTTTGACAGTTCGGACAAGTGGAAAAGCAGAGAGGGTGGAAAGAAAGAAGCTCAGTTCAAGGAGTACAGTGGGCTGCAAGGTAGTCACACCACCACCACACCCCAGAAGAAAGGCAGGAGGCTCAATACGCTGAAGACCGAATGCAGTGGCCGAAAAGCCACACATGGTCCTAAGCATTGTTCCTCGGTGGCGTCCTCATACCTGACACTGATGCTTTGAGGGAGGCTGAGCAAAGGACACAGCTAAGATTTGGATGCCGGCACATCCCAGTGCATGCCCTTAACCTGGATCGCCAATGCCTTTCCAAGGGCAAGCACACTCATTCCCTGAACGGGGTGGCAAGGGGCATGGGACTCCAGCAGGTGACCAGCTCAATAGTTAGTTCCCAGGTCAGTCTGCATTTAAGCCTTCCTGGATTCGCTACCAAGGGGTCTGCAAAACCTCTGTGGAAAAGGCTGAACACTTCATAGTTAGTCTATGTGGGCTCTCAGTTTGTGATGGCTACCTGCCTCTGTTGTAGCATGGAAGCAGTCAACAGATGATACGTCTCATGAAAAGACGTTGCTGTGTTTCTGCTTCAAAAAAAAAAACTTTATTAATCAAAACGGGGAACTGGACAAATTTGGCATACAAACCATAGTTTTCCCACCTCTATTTAATGTACTATCATGAGCTCTAGTGTATTGTAGTGAGTGGTTTGTTTTTTCGGTTTTTTTAATGAAACAGTCTCATGTAGCCCAGGCTGGCTCTGAATGCACTATGTATGTATGTATTTGAGCTCCTGATATTTTTGCCCCCACATCCCAAACGCTGTGATTATAGGCTGTGCACTGGGCCTGGCCTTCAGCAGTCCCCATGTGAACAGGAACAGATCCAGAGGAACGTGTGGGTCAATGTGCACAACACTGGAAATATTTGGAATCATCACAAATGATTGTCATGGGGGAGAAAATTATTGCTTCAGCCTTTACTGATATTTCTATCACCACGTAACAGAATGATCAACAATTTTCACTGATAAAACTACTGGTTACGATCTGGAGCATATGCATTTACATTTAACATTTTTGTCTCACTAAGACAAATTCACCGAGGCAGACCTGATGCTATCCCATAGTATGTCTAAAGTGTATCTGTCTGAAATACAGAAGCAGTGGGAGGGGAAGGAAGCACATACCTGCTGGCAGTAAACTAAGGGGGAAATATCAGCAGGGGCAAATGGACTATCTTGTCTATCTTCCAAGGCAATGGTTTAATTCCCTTTCTTGGGCCATAGTGCTGAGCACGATAAGACAGCATGGCTAGCCCCAGGCCCTCATTTCTAGTAATCAGTTGGAGAACTGATAACCTGTTTCAAGGGCTATGGATAGAAGCCTGCTGGGTCAAATTCTCACAGAATGCATGTTTAAAAAAAAATACCCAAAAAGAGCATAATATATCTGTTTCCAGTTATTTATGATGCACGTTTTTTTTTTTTTTCAGGATGAGGTTGGCACATGCCCTGGTGATGCATTTACTGAAGCAAATTTAGAGTCAGCTTTTCGAGAAACAAAACAAAAACCACCTACCCATTCTAGTGTATATGCTGTTCTAAATCACAAACACACACATGCACACATACAACCACTAAATAATATTACTCTAATGTGTTGTAGCTATGTCCTACATCAACTAACAGCTGTTGCCTACACAGAAAACATTCACAAAAGCCTCTGATTGCTCCAGAGAACATTATTTCTTGTATATTGGCAGAAGCAACACACATGCTCTCTAACCTGTTCCCAGCCTCTCCAGTGGGTTCTGCCTGAGAAGCAAGGTAATCAGATCCTGGGCATCTGGAGGAGGAGCCTCATCCTTTTCAGGCCAGTTGATTTCATCTGGAAGGAAGAAAAGTTGTCCGTAGCTTTATGGTTCAAAGGGCAGTGTAATTCCCCACAGCCCAGACATCCCCAGCAGGACAGTTTAGAAATGCACTTCTGGACTCCATCCCGGAAACACTGAACCAAAACCTACAATTTAAGATCTTCAGCAGACTTCTCCAAGGCCAAGTTTGGACAGTGTTATTTTACAAGGCACAAATAGCATGGTTTTCGTCAAGGTTAAGATTGGACAATTTTGACAAATAGAATGCATCATTTACTTTTTTCACTGACAGAACAATCATTTACTACTCCCCCCCCATGATAGAAATGACTCCTAACAAGTCACTCCTGTTTACTAGGAGGATTTAATAAAACAGAAACCGAACAGCTCCATGTCAAGTGCCAACCCACTGGGGACCATCCAAGTGTAAGATTTTCTCACTAGCTTAAAGTGAGAAGTTGGTCCCGGCCACCCAGTTCCGTAGCTCCAAGGAGTACAAGGTTCTTTTACAAAAAGTAATTATTTCTAGAGACAAAGGTAAAGTCCAAAATGTTAAGGCCGAAGAAGAGAAAAACCCAAGGAAATCATAGCAATGGAGTATTTAAAGTCTGTCAGAGATATTAGACTACATTCGTGCTCTAAAAGAGTTTGCCTGGAGATAGGTATGCGTGCCCGTGCGTATGGAAATGCAATAAAAACATGAGTTATTTTTGTGTGCGCCTGCCTCTAGCTTCCTCTGCTGCAGTTTAAATCTGATTTGGAAAAAAACATGAATATGCATCAGAGCCGTAAGGCATCAAGAACAAAGCCAGCATTTGCTGCTTGTGTTAATTAAACAGTTGATTCCCCTTGCCATTCAGGCCTTGGTCTGTCAGAAAACAGCCTAGTTATAAATCCATAAACAGCTCAGATATTGTAGAAAGGGCTTTTCCACTGCAGGCAATTCAACAAATCTACTTTGTTCAAGTTTACAAATATGCCTGGCTTGCAAAGCCAACGTCAGAAAATAATAGAACAATTAAGGGATCTTCATGAGCAAAATACATTCTCCCCTATTTCCATTGCTGGCTGGTATAAGCGCAGTCCAGGCTGGACCAGTGGTGGCTGACGGGGATTTCGGAGAGGCCTGACAACCTTTTAGGTGGAGAAGCCGTTTCCGTCATCTATACATTGGGGGGAGGGGGTATAAACTCAACAGGGACGGGAGCAGTGGCCCCCATTTAATTATCATGTAGGTGTGCCACATGCTGCATGACAATAGTTAGGGTCAGCCCGCAGGTCAAGATCTAAAGGTTATTGAATTTTAAATGAAAGATGAACAGCTGCTATAGAAATAACATTATACATCACAACTACCAATGAAAGCATTAACAATCTGTGATTCAATTTACTGCCTTCCCATTCCCATTATTTATTATTCGGTAGACATTTGTTTTAGGTTTTATTACATTTTTGTTAATTTCTTCACTGTGCCATTAGCCATTTTTCCCGTTTATGTAAATGTTGCCCACATTAACCTTTTCTTCCCTGGTGCAACTTTCCTATTATGAAAATGAAGACTGGCATCTGTAAATCCCATACCAATTTGTTTTGGAAAAAAATGGTAGACAATTGAAAGTTGGCCACACCACTAGCCCACTTCCAAATTCCATGTTGACAAAACTTCCTCAGATCAATTTCAACACACATCACTCTCTTGAGAACGCAACAGTCAGTTATGTGTTACGATAAGTGAGTTCCTCTAATTTGTTGGCTCAAATGTTTGATAAAGGTTAACGTTTTAGTGACACACAACAGATTTGCATTAAGTAGCTGTTTCCCAGTAGTGGCTTAGAGATAACTTTGATATTTACCACTGATGACTTGTCCAAATAGCTCTTCTGGAGTGTCCCCAAAGAAAGGCACGCATCCAACCAGAAATTCATAGAGGATAATGCCCATGGCCCACCAGTCCACAGGCTTCCCATAGCCTTGTCTCAGAATCACCTCGGGGGCAATGTATTCAGGTGTCCCACAGACCTAAAATGAAATTATGATATTAGAATAATTGGAATATTAGACATGAATTGAAATGAACAAGGTGACTGAACAATAATTATGCCTCAAATACACCTGCTCACCCACAAGGAAACACATGGACAGAGAACTCAAGAACAGACATTATGACAAGGAACTTATACATATTATGCTTAGTTTCAAATTGCAAACCTAACCTAATGTGTGCATAGCTTTATACAGTACGAAACACTGTTTTTACATTGAAAATAATAGTTCATGTTTTAAGCTGTTACTGTTGAAGGGAGCTCAGTTATTTATATGACCAAACGGATTCTCACTGTGGTTGTATCAGGAAGGCACGACAGTGGGGAAGGATTTACCTTAAGTAACTTCACAATGAACAGATTGTGGGTGCATGGTAATGAGGCATGCTTAAAAGGAAATGGGCCATAGCTGGGATTTTAGCAGCTGAGATTGTGCAATGCATCATGAGTTTCACGAGTACTCTATTGAGACTTCTGAATTCCTTACAAAAACAGTTTTCCATTTGTCTCTCTCACCCTCTCACTCGTGCACAATTAGACCGTTCATCTTGCTAATAGATCTTAATGCTAGGGGAGGAAAGGAGAGGGAGCGGACAGTTCAGAGAGCCCAGGGAGACAAATGGGAGCCGTTTGCACTTTATTAGGTGCAAGGCTTATACAGACATCCAAACGCCAGCACTAATGTGGAGATGGCCTACACAGGTGGGTTCTGAACTCACTGGCTGCAGTGAGCTTTGTCTCTCTGCAGGCAGAGTAGCCTCTGAGCTTACCTGTTTATCCAGGAACTCGCGGGCATCCTTCTCAATGTGACCTTCATAGAGATTGGTGGTCATGCTCATCAGTCCCACCTTAGATAAGCCAAAATCGGTCAGCTTTATGTGGCCCATGGAGGTGACCAACAGGCTAGGGGACGGAAGGACAGAGAGTACAACAATCACTTTAAAGCACACGCTGTTGTTTTACCCCCCCCCCAGTCTGTTAATACATCAACCATATTGTACAGTGAAGCCTGGTAAGAGAGGGAATCACCCATTTGAGAGCTCAGGGCTGGAGCCAAGGCTCCGCTGTCTTTGTTGGAGCAACCACATGCAATATTAACATCTTTGCAACGCTTAGAAACTCTAATAACTGAAGCATGGAATGCTGATTCCTTTCCATTTTCATATTTATTTCAGTCTATGGCCATACTACCTTGATTGTGCCGGACCTCAAGATTTATTTTTAAACGTATGTGTACATGTATGTGTATAAATGGTGGTGGTATGTGCACATGTGTGTGTATGAGGGAATATGTGCATGTGTTTGTGTGTGTGTGAGGGTGCTGGTGGTATATGCACATATGAATGAGGGTGTATGTGTATATGGGGGTGGTTGTACAATGTGCACGCATAAATGAAGGTACATGTTGGGAGTAAGTGGTGGTGGTCTGTGCACAAGGGAATGAGGGTACATGTGTGTGTATGAGGGTGGTGGTATATCACATGTGAATGAGGGTATATGTGCATGTGTGAGGGTGGTGGTGGTATGTGCACATGTGCATGTGTGAGGGTGGTGGTATATCACAGGTGAATGAGGGTATATGTGCATGTGCGTGTGTGAGGGTGGTGGTTCATATCACCTATGGGTGCCTCGGAGTCCAAAAGAGGGCATGAGAGCCCATAAAGCTAGAGAGGGAGGTGGGGCGAGCCACCTAATGAGGGTGCGAGGAATCAGAGTCAGATCCTGTGCAGCATCAGGACTCGTAAGCACTAAGCCACCTCTCCAGCCGCCTCTTTCCACTCTCAGAAGAAAACAAAGAAGAAACAATCCCACAGCCTACAACATGCACAGGAATCCAGGCAAGCAATCCATTTGTGACTAAAATGAGACACAGGTACAAGAACCTGGGCAGAAAAGCGAAGGTTTTCCTATTTCAGCTTCCAGCTTTGATTTGAATTTCCACTTATTGAGCACAAAGCTTGGGTTTATTTCATGCAAAGATTTTACATTTGAATATATTAAAATATTTCATTATAAGTAAAAAAAATCAATTAAAAATATTAAATAAATAGATTTTACAGAGCTACTAGAAGGAGGGCCAGGTGGTGGTGGCACAGGCCTTTAATTCTAGCCTTTGAGAGGCAGAGGCAGGTGGATCTCTGTGAGCTTGGGGACAGACTGGCCCATATAGTGAGTTCCAGGACAGCCACAAACAAACAAGGCTACTTGGAGGAATTATACTAAGATTCTAACAGCTGTGTATGCAATTGTCCCTCCCTTCCCTGCATTTTCCCAGCCTTCTGATGGGGATGAGACGAACTAGCTCATCACACACTTTTTAACACACTGGACATTGGTGCCAAGACCATGGAGTAGCCCATACATGATGTCAAGATGAGCGGCTAGCCACTCGGAAAAAAACTGTACCATCTCTCTAACTGGAGCCCGTAATGAACTCCGAACTAACAAAGTATGAGTGCAATAGAGTATCATATCGTGTATATGGCCATGGGAAAGGTAAAGGTCATTGAAGTATGATGCTAAATACCACCATTCTATGCCACTGTTCAATGATTTACAGGATAAAAAGGAAATTTACTCTAGCTTTAGAGTAATTTTCTCCTATTTCTGATAAGTTTTCATTGTAAGCATTGAGGTCTTTTAAAAAAAAAAATGTATAAAAATTACCATTAAGTTACTATTAAAATAAACTATTTGTTATATTAGGAATTTTTGAAATGTGCAAGTAGCCTTAGAAAACACTTCAGACAGAGGAAAATGTTCAATATTATGTAAAAGAAGACATTTCTTTCATCAGTGCACATACTTGTCTGGCTTCAAATCCCTGTGTACAATCCCATAATTATGCAGATACTCCAAGGCCAAGACTGTCTCAGCAAAGTACATCCTGGCCATATCGACTGGGAGAGGACCCATGTTCTTCATTAAGGTTGCACAGTCTCCCCCTGTAACAGACAGGAAGCGGACTTAGCAGGAGCAGCGTCGAACAGGATTAACGAAGACTGGCAGTGTAGATCTCTGAACTTCAAAGGAAGAGAATTGCATTCCTAAGTGGAGGCTTGGCTAAGGCATCATGTTTCTAATTACGCTGCAGAGTGCAGAGAGCAGTTTGGCTCTGAAGCGAATTGTGTTTTGAAGAACCTCTAGCATAATTCGGACGATAGTACTAATTTATAATGTATCAGCATAAAACACAGATGCTAGGAATAGATTGCAGAGGTGGTATCCGACTGCCCCTGAGCAGCTGAGAGCTCTTTGGCAAGTGAATCTGGTATTCTCAGTTACACTATCAGATTGGATATGGCATCCTTTATAGCAGGATTCTCAACCTGTGGGCCACAACCCCTTTGGGGGCCAAACAACCCTTTCACAGAGATTGCATATCATATGTCTTGCTAATCAGACATTTACATTATGATTCATAACAGTAGCAAAATTACAGTTATGAAGTGACAATAACATAATTTTATGGCTGGGGTCACCACAACATGGAGAACTGCATTCAAGAGTCACAGCATGAGGTAGGTTGAGGGCCACTGCTCTATAGGATTATTTGGGGTTGATTCTATGTAAAGGAACGAGGACATAGCCTCATACATACCAAATGTGATAGAGTGTTACTATAAAAATAACCACAGCACAGCTGGGTGGTGGTGGCACACGCCTTCAATCCCTGCACTCGGGAGGCAGAGGCAGGCGGATCTCTGTGAGTTCAAGGCCGGCCTGGTCTACAGAGCTACATAGAGAAACCCTGTCTCAAAAAAAATCCAAAAGAAAGAAAGAAAAAAGAAAATAACCACAACACAGTAGTTCAGAAACAAATGACAGATGCGTGGAAAGACAGATGGGTGGACACAGACAAACTGTTTGGGGCCCTATCTACCACTCAGTTCCCACTTAGGCCCCCCTTTCTTGGCTGTCAATCACTTCTCTCCAAAACTGGAAAGGTTTAAGTAAAACTTTCTACTGTTTCTTGGAGATTTACAGTGAGGTCATTGTCTCCAAATAAAGACAAGAGTCTAAACCACACCCAGAAGAGGGTTCGAGTGTCTGCTGATCTATTCATTTAAGTAACTTTATGTCAACAATGATGATGCTGGATGCAAAGTCTCAGAAATTTAATGGGGATGGAGGGAGGGAGGGAGGGAAGAACGGAGGGAGGGAGAGATTACTTTGAACATTTAAAATGCACATCACAAACTGTTGAGGAGGAGGCTGGGCATGGTAGGTGGGACATGCCTATAGTCCTAGCACTCAAGAGACCAAGGCAGAAAAAAATAATCAAGTTTGAGTCCTGCTTGGCTACAAAGAAGACAGTTTAAAAAGAAAAAGGGGTGGGTGAAGATTGGGAAGACTGGCTGGATTTTTCATTTCCTACCAAGGCTAAAAAGGATACATTATTTTAAATTCACTTTTTAAGAAGACGAATTACAATGAACACATTTTATGATATGTGATAAAAGGAAGCAGAAAAACAAAACAAAACCCTATCACCTGTATTCCAACTTTAATGACCGATTGTGGGGAGGCAGCTAGGATTAAAAGCTATTAAAAAAGAAAACAACCTTTTCCCAAACAACACTAATTCTCCCTTTGTTATGGTAGCAGGCATTTTCCAAGCAATTATTGGAAGATAATGACTGGGAATTCAGCCATCTCACTGCTGGCTTTGTCGGCTCCTAGGTGGATATAGCTGTCATGTGTCACAATCGCAGCTTAAGTTGTAAGAGTATCTGGGTGTTTAGGCGCCATGCCGAGTGTGTGCGAGACCCATTTACCTTCCACATACTCCATGACCATGCACAAGTGACGCCGTGTTTCAAAGGAGCAATACATGCTGACCACAAAGGGGTTTTCTGCGAAAGTGAGGATGTCACGTTCCACAAAGGCCTGCTGGATCTGGTTCCGAAGGATGAGGTTTTGTTTATTGATCTTCTTCATGGCAAACCTCTGCCGGGACTCTTTATGCCGAACAAAGTAGACGGCCCTGAAATGGAGTCAGGAGGACAGGAAGAAGGTAAGGATGCTCAGGGGTTGCAGAAACCACGCAAGCTTCATGGGTTGGGAGTTTGGGGGTTCGTAGCAGCTGTTCCAAGTTCCCACAGCTGTGCTGGTGACTTGGAAACACCCCCATTCCAGGCCAAAGACCATTCAGCTAGATTGACTTGCTACAAAACCTTTTCAATAAAGATAATACATAAAGCCTCAAGTTTGTCTTTGCTGCTCCAGAAAGGGGCCAGGCAGTCCCCAGAGTGAGCCATTTCCCAAGGGTTAGCTGATGTTTTCAGTTTTTCCACAAACAAAACAAAATCCGATATAAGTCAGAACTGGGAAAAATTAACAAAATTACATACAGATCACGAGCAACATCCTTCCTAGCATTAGACATATGTTAGGCACGTTTTCTGGACTGACTAAAGCAGTAATTTTCTAAATGATACCCTTGGGATCTGCAAAGAGGACCACAGCTTCTTAGAGTCTCTAGTTTCCAATTGAGAGTAATTACTTCCCATGGACTCTCCAGATAAATGAGAAGTGTGTATGAGGATATATGAGATTGTTCTGCAACAGAGGGTAGCATTATTTCCCCACTGCAGACTCCACATGCAAAGCCTTTGTGAACTCCAGCAGCAAGCACATTTCCCAGTAATGGGGGAGGGACAGCCAAGGAGCAGTATGTCTGCTCCCTGTGACCTCCTGGTCAAGCGATGAAGCATCCTCATGGTATATAACGACCAGACTAGGCCATGCTTAGTTTCTGCTATGGCCTGGCCCAGGTGCTTATAGAAAGACTAAGGCCTGGGATGACCTGGAGAAAGGAATACTTAGGGGCAGGGGTCCTAAAAATCCCCACTAGGAAATAAGCAACATGGAAAAGGCCTAGGATGCCTCCTTCCCCCCTTTTCTCAACTCACTCCACTCGTTTTCATAGAAGGGCAGGCTTGAGCCTCCAAGAAGGCAATGATCAAATAAGTGACCCCTTCAAGAGCCACTAAGCCTATAACAGATTGTACATGCCGTCCTGGGGCCAAAGGTATTGCTCAAACAAGTAGTACTTTATCTAAAAGCCACTGATCATGGTAAACTCGCATACTGCTACGCCTCCGAAAACAAGGATGTGTTTTCCACTAGCTAGCTCAGGATCTCTGAACAATGAATGGCTGCCTGCACAAAGGCTGAGGCACTTCATTCCCTACTGAGCCAACAGCTCAGGGCACTGAGGTAAGGCTCAGTATATTCCAGTCTGGTTTAATCCATACCAGTGTTCTCCCTTAAGTGTTCAGCTAGTGATTGCCTTTTCTTTGCAACCCGTTTTTCTATTTTCATCATGCCCTTTGTTCGCAATGTCACGCATTTCTACTTCTCTATTATCATTGGCTTTGCTTCCCTTCTTCATTTATTTGGATTGCTAGCTTTTGGAAAGGTCACTATATAGTACAAAGAAAGGTCTCTTCATGACACCCTCCAAAATAACTCCCTGTCAGCCAGCCCGCTGGACACTTCATGCATGCTAAGCTAGGGGGCTCCTTTGGGATGCCTCGGGGCTGGCTGGGTTCCTCCGGGTTGTGCTGATCCCTTCACCTGTTCTGTTGGTTAGAAATTAATTCAAGCACTCGGGAAGAAGTTCAAAGGTCAGACCTTCGCAGTCATCCTAGGTTACACAGCAAATCTGAGGTCAAGCTGAGCTACATATGACTGTTTCAAGAAAGATTAGCTAATGCAGATAAATAAACCAATTGTTATGATTTGAATGTTAAATGTTCCCCAGGGATTAGTGTTTGGTCCCCAGGAGGTGGTGGTGGTGTGTGGGGAGGTGGAGCCTTTAGGAAGACCTAGCAAGGGGAAAAGAGGGTGGCTGGGTGCGTGCGTGTGTGTGCGCGCGCACACACACACGCGGGAGTGGGAGGTGGGGGGAAGGGGGGTGTCTGCTTCCTGGTTCCAGCAAGACAGAAACTGCCACCAAAATGGAGGGAGTTCCAGCCCTGCGTGGGTCCCCTGCCAGGATGGACTGAGCCTCTCAGGAACAGGAACAAATCCCTCCTCCCTTAGGTACACTCCTGTGTGTTTGATCTCAGTAGGAAGAGAAGTAGCTAGTAACTAACTACTGGATGAAGTGTAACCATGACAACGAGGAGCTCTGTTGCTAATAAGTGTTTTTGGAAGGCTTCAATAGATGGAGGTGACTCAATAAAAATCCTATTGGTTTTAGTGGGAGTGAACTTTCCAAAAACTGACAAGACATTTATTTAGAGGTCAATACCCAGACACATTCAAACTTCAGGCTCCCTTGGGGGAAGCAGAAACCATGCATTCTAAGCATGGTTCATAGTAACTGTCCTCAAAGGCCTCAAACATAGAGACAACATACACATGTAAGTTAAACTTGAATGTTTACCATATACGTTTTTCTAAAGATTTCTTATTATTAGCAACTTTTACATTAATTAGCCAGCTAGAACAGAGTTCTCTATCTGGTGAAAAGCTTTTATGACGGGGGATGTCCTTCTGTACGCTATGAATATGTTTCTCATATTGGTTGATGAATAAAGCTGTTTCAAACAGTGAGGCAGGATTTAGCCAGGTGGGAAATGCAGTCAGGGATAGAGAAAGGTAGTAGGTGTAGTGAAGGAGATGCCATGTAGGTAAGCCACGAACATAAGAAGACACATAGAATAACAGAAATGTGTTAATAATTAAGAGAAAACCAGCCAGTAGGAAGCCTGAGCCATCAGTCAAACAGTTTGTAAGTAATACAAGCCTCTGTGTGTTTATTTGGGACTAACCGGCTACGGGACCAGGTGGAACAGAAACTTCCATCTACACTTTTACTGTATTTTCCTTTTTTAAAAATCACTGGTTGGGATAAAATAAAAGGTCTATGGAAACAAAACTGCATCTAACCATGATGGTAACAGGACAGGGAGATCGCCACAAAGGAGTACAGAAAACGATGTGACCACCCCCGAATATAAGATATGCATTGGTAAGCAATTGTTAGCAAAATGGATTTCCGAGATGAGGAGTCAATTAAAAAAAATAAAATCAAGAACTCAAAATCTTAACATGAAAATGACACCTTTTCATAATTGCTTTCTTCATCTTAAGAATCACCTGGATTGTAAGTTGCTGTCCAACTTTTCCTTCAATATTTCATAATAGGTTCAGTGCTGAGGACCCTTAGACCTGTATTCTGAATTTCATACTCAACCCCAAGGTTGATGCTTTGTTTTTAAACCACATGTTCATCGAGATGCTGAAGGACTAGACTTCCTAACTGGGTGAGAGCTTGTTGGTCATTTCTGCCATGCTGAGCACCTCACACGGGGCTTTGGACATTTTATGCAAGAGATCTACCACTTGGTGACAATGTTACATTTCTATTTTGCTTGTGGAGTATTATTCTTAATGCTAAAACTGACCTTAGTGGTAACTGTACCTGCTTTCATTTTTTGCTATATGGCAATGCTCTAGATCTGCTTACATCAGCAGAGAGTAAGGTAACGAGAAAGAGACCAACTGACGGACAGCCAACACGATGAATGCACTATGAATGTCCAAATGACCCAGCACCATACTGCCTGCTAAGGCTTCCCATTTCTTTGATTCCTGGCCCCAGCACTGCTTTGTTGGAAAAGGCTATTCTGTTTCTTCCTCCACAGGAAAGCCCAAGAGTGGGAAATGACGTGGTGTTTCTCCGCCTATGCAAGACAAGTAAAGTAAGGCACGTGAGAGGGCCTCTCAAGCCCAGCGGCCACCAGTCCCGGTAGATTCTAGTGCATGTGAAATTAGGAGACTCTGAAAGCTCAGTGCACAGGCGTGGGCCAGCAGAGACCTAACTGGGAGTGGGGGAACAGACTAGGGAAAGGTGATCATAGCATGTGTGAATGGGTGTGTTGGTTTGTCCTCGAGGATGTTACTAATAAATACCTGTGAGCCCTTGAGGGGTGAGAGGATGGTGTGTATCAAGGTCAAAAAGAAAAGCAAACTAGAGGGAGAAATGCTGCAACTTTTCAAGTGTTTTAACTGAGTTGGTGTTGGTTTTTTTTTTTTTTTTTTTTTTTTTTTTTTAGCTGTGTGTAGCAGTACACACCTGTAGGATCAGGGGTTCAAAGTCAGTCTGCTCTACATAGCAAATCTGAGGCCAGCCTGAACTTCAGGAGACCCATATAATCTAAAGGGAGAAAGCATCCCTTTAAAAGCATTTGAGGTATGACTTAAAGATTCAATCAATATTCAACGGAAGAAGTTAGACTTTTTTTTTCCCCTCCACTTGGATAACAGTAAGTTTTAATCAAAAGATACTTGGACAGAGAGAACTCTGCCCGGAAGCAAAGGGTTTGTGTACCTGAGATTGTCTTTGACAGACATGTGGGAAGGGTATCAACTACCAACTAGGCTCTTCAGCAGAGAACACAGACAAAGAGGCCAGGGCAGCTGCGTGGACAGGACAGCTTCAGTGTTCTAAGAGCTCTACAAAAGTTTCACCTCCAGCCAGAGACCAGCTGACACTGACCAAGGTGGCATTATCCCGGGGATGGTCAGCAAACATACCAAGACTCAGTGCTGTGTGTCTTACCTTCCACGCTCTTCTAATGAGAAGGTCAGCTCCTAGCACCCGCACGCAGTTGGAGGGACGTAGAATCTGTGTTTCTCTGAGCACTGACAGAAGCAGTGACATCGTGCTACATAGATACCCAAGACAGTGGGAAGAGCCCAGATCCTCTACTCATCTAAGGGTCTATTTGTTCAGCTAGCCCGAAGACAGCATCATGGCCGGTTGAACTGACAGGGGTAGCTCCATCTCAATTTTAAATTAAAAATAATTCAGATAGAAGGGAAAGCTGTCAGAAATGTAATGAGATATTACATCTGAGAAGAGCAGAGGGGGAAATGGTTCTGGCTGATCGGCAGAGGCTCCGACGGACAGCTTGTGAGCCCATTAATGACTTGGCCTGCATCCTGGGTGTTTACTAATTCACAGCTTGTTTAACTTCTTGTATATTCCCAACCATTCCCCAAAGTGTGATATACCTCATCTACTATCCAGTGGTTTAATTGCACTGCAAATGAGTTTACTCAACCAATTAGAACTCCAAATACTGCTAAGATACATGCCCAAGATGTACAAAAGTGCTGCTTCCCAGAACATCTAATTCCAGAATTCATTCCACTGTCGAAAAAGAGCTGAACCGTGCTCCAACCCTTGCCTGTGTGTGAGATCAGCCTGCTGGCTTCTTCCTACTTACAACACCTGGGCTCATCTCCAGAAGGATAAACACAAAACGCAAAACAAGTGGCAATAAACAAAAGGCACGAATAATTGCATGCTAGAAAACTTTCACTGAGGGAAGCTAACATTGGACAACGATAACATGTAAAAGCATTTATAGGCTGTGTCAGGAAGCATGCCATTTCATATGGTGCTGAAAGCCACTGATGTGGAGAGAGGGCTCACAAATACTTAAGTTCTTTGCTCAGTTAATGGCGTGAAAAATATTACAGGTGAAAAAGGAGTAAGGAGAAACATCCCTCGTGGCACAACAAAAATCACTTTCTCATCCGCTCCCATGTGGATAAATGGCAGTAAATGCCTTGGGGATTATTTATTGCTTTCTGTATACAGATGGAATTGGGATTAATGCTTAATTCAGATAGAATTCTTGGTCAGTCTAAAATGGCTTAGGTCACAGTTTACATGTTAATTGTCCTTCGACATTACTTATTGGTGACTCAGAATTTACTATTTACAACTTATGAGTGTCACTGTTTATTCAACACCCTGGGAAGGAAACTGTCTACAGCCATGGTTCTCAACCTTCCTAATGCTGTGACTCTCTTATACAGCTCTCTTCATGCTGTGGTGACCCCCAACCATAAAAGCATTTCCTTTCTACTTCATAACTGCAGTTTTGCTACTGTTATGAATCATAATGTAAATATCTGAGAGGCAGGATATCTAAATTTGGACCCCTGTGAAAGGGTCATTCAATCCCCAGTGGGTTGAGAACCCCTGGTCTATAGAAATGGATCAAGGAGTTCAACAAGAGGATTATCAACAGTTCCCAGCACAAAGAAAGGAGACATGTTTAAAGAAATGAAAATACTAACTCTGATGTCGCCATCACACAGATATTGAAATCCTACTGTGTAACAGGGTGCTGAAAGCGTACCATGTGTGCAGTGCATGTTAACAGACAAAACTCGAAAACATAAAACTTGACAAAACAGGATTGACACAAGCCTCTAATCCTGGCACTAGAGGTACAAAGAGAAGGATCATGGACTCAAGGTCATCCTCAGCTATACAGCAAGTTCAAGGTCAGCCTGGGCTACATGAGACCTCGTCTCAAAATTTCTGAGAAAAGAAAACCCATTTTATCCATTATGAAAGAAGACGCTAAGAAATGGGAAAGAAAAAGCAACGGGAATTTAGTGCCCACTAGAGACTGAAAACGCATTCTTCAAAGAGGTCTGTATGAATCTAGAACATAACTCTCTTCCTTCAGGGATAAAAATGGCTCAAGGAAGGGTTGCCAGTAATGCGCTTAGATTATAGTTTTTCATTCAATTTAATAAACATGCTAGAGTATGAAGTCACATGTGTGTGTTATGATTCACACAGTATATAACATATATGAACTCAACCAAGAGCCGGATGCTGTTCAACCCCAAGCACAGACTTGGCGGTAAAAACGGGAATATAGAACACTTTTCTTTATAAAACTTTCCTGGTCTCCTAAAATAAGCCCCGGGTTATCGACTGTGTCTTTGGTTGGGTCTTTAGAAGTGACTGTGGCTTCATGTTATACCCAAGGGGCGAGAAGCAGCCTTCTGCAGTGCCAGCCCCTGGTCAGCATCTACTTAGGATAAAGGAAAAGTGAAAACCAAACGATATCCTCCTGTGTGTTACAATATGCTAGAGAGCCCTGCTTAGATTACTTACCCATAGGCTCCATTGCTGATCAACTTAATCGTTTCAAAATCACTCTCTCGGGGTTTCCTTCGAAGTCTCAGGGAAGTATTTGAGCTCTGTGGAACAGAATGTGAATGGTTAAAATGCAGTTAGTTCTGGTTTGGAGACAGTTGCCGTAATGTACTGTTTTGGAGACAATTACCGTAATGCACTGTTTAGCCCACAGAGGCATGGTGTGAGGACCCAGGACCAGCTCCAAGGCCGTGCCCCAGCAGCACTGAGCTGCAGCTCCTAGTTGGTCCC
Source organism: Cricetiscus sungorus (assembly GCA_030556225.1). Lineage (NCBI taxonomy): Eukaryota > Metazoa > Chordata > Mammalia > Rodentia > Cricetidae > Cricetiscus > Cricetiscus sungorus. Next base: position 9,134,052 of record JANBXA010000411.1, on the reverse strand, counting down.
TTTCAGCTGCCACTTAAGCAAGCTCATGTTGCCAAAAGAGTGTGTGTAGAGGGTTTAGAAGGCTAAGATTCATCCTGGTCCTACATTTTAATACTAACTCTAAAATGCCAAACCTTTCCCCCTTGTTTTCATTCAGAAAAGAATCAGGTCAGAACAGCTGTCACTGGTGCTGAGGGAGAATATGGGCTGTCCGCTCCTGACGAGACTATATCTTTCATTCTGTGGCACTGCACACATGGTAGGTGACACATTTCTTAGGTGTGGAATGCCTCCATGTCTACCTCTATACCAGAAGTCTTACTATGTCTTACATACGAAAACTCTAAATGACAGCTCTCCAAAACCTTCAGCATAATGAACAGGAATAGCATCACTGGTTCGAGTAAGCCCCTTGAGCTGTGCTCATCTCAGCAGCTGCTTTGCCTCCTCCTCAGAGCCCACAACTCCCTCTCCATCATTTTTGGAAGACCTCATGATGCTGAGGTGTGCCCGAGTCTCTCCTGCATTGTTCTGCTCACCTCTGGAAGGCTTACAACTCAGCGCCTCACCGCCACGCCCACTTCGGTTCTTCCCTCATCCCTGCCATCTCTACTCAGGAAAGAACCGGTCCCTGAGCTTAGAACCATGACCTCCTCGATTCAAACAGTCGCCTGTCTCTTCCCCTTGCCCCCGGCCTCTGGATGTAGGAGCTGAATCTTATCATTACTTCCCTGGCCTCAGCTCTGGAAACAACTCAAGTCAGGGACCAGGTGACTGCTCTGCACAGGGCCCCCAGTCTCACTAATGCTTCCACACATCGCTGGTGATGAAATCACTCTGTCCTCCACTGGAAATGCCTCTTCCGAGAGCCCGAGTACTGCAGCTTACAATCGCCAACACATCTCAACAATAACAGTTATGATAATGAAGTTAGCACAGCCACTGTCCATTGGCACTTAACTATGGGACACTTGCCTAGCTACTGTGCGTGGAACATGTCACTTAGCTTTTCCCCAGATGGAGAAACTGAGGCTCAGAGAACTCCTTCCCCTGACTGGTATACCACACTCACAGTTTGTTAGAGATGGGGTTAGTTTTCAAATCCAGGCAATCTGGACTGGAGTCTGGGTTCTCAAACCCCAGACTACAGAACATGCTCCCACCTTCAACCACTTGGCTGCCTCCTGGCTTCTCAGGGTTCCCACTTGTGGAGACAATGTCCGCAGTCTCACCAGAGCCACTGATGTTGCCTCTTAACTGATGTCCCTGTGGCCACCCAGACTGCTCCCTGTATCCCATCTGCTTTCAAGCCACGACTCTGGCCAGGCCATCTCCCTGTTTACCCCTCCTCTCCTCATATGCATGCTCTCCTCCATTGCTCAGTGGCTTTCCACCATCCTTAAAAAGAAGGGAACCTGACAAGTGTGACCAGGGTCCCACTGACTGGTCTTGTCTCCTTCAAGCTCTTCAGCTCTGGAGTCTAACATGCTTTTAGCCCTCAGATCCTGAGTGGTCGTCTCTCCCTTCACATCTTACTCATCTTTCCCATTTCAGCTCTGTGGCCACGCCCTTGGAAAAATCTTCTGGGACCGGCCAACCCTGAAAAATGCTCTACCAGCTCATGGTCCTCTCTTCACACATGCTATTCATGCTCATAGTTGCTATTTTAGTGTGTATGATGTCGTTTTGCAAATTGCTGCCTTCTCTTAGGAGTGTGGCACTAAAATTGTATGTCTCATGCCTTGCCCACAGAAAGACAATCAACATTTATGGAATAAAGTAATTAACACAGGCAAAACTCTCCAGATGCTAAGAAACAGAAACAGAAGAACCACCACCACCCTAGCTCTCCCAGGAAAGATACTCACACTCAGTGACTCATCTGTCTCCGGGGTTTCTGCTGTCCCGCTATCATAATTCCCCAACTGAGCCATTTCTGAGATTCAAAAGAGGAAAAAGAATGGATGTTGAAATTACATAAGACAAAGCCAAAACAACAGGGAAATAAGCTCTCGTTATTTTAAAAAGGGAGAAAGAACAGTTCAGTCTATACACCAATATGCACATATGTAGTCCTAAAGTCAAGAATGGCAGCTGCCATTTTGAGCATGTTCTCGTGACACTTTTCTCTGGCTCTCCAACTTTATGAATAGGTAGACCTGGGTACATGGGAGAGTGGGCCTCTGCTCCAGTGAGCAGCAGTTACTGGCTCAGGCATGCAGTCTAGCACGCAAGCCTTGAGTGAACTAGCAGCTCTGTCTATAATCCAAGAGAGGCAAACCTTCCCTGGACTGGACACCCAGCAAAGATGCACTGGCTACAGTTTGCAGATGATTCTCGGTTGCAGGAACATGAAGAATGTGCAGTTCTCCAGGGGCAGTAATCGTGGTGGGTACCAGGGGATGGCGACAAAAATACTTGGGTTGTCAGTTCCTAGCTGAGTGACTTTTTAACTCCACGTTCTCCTGAAAGACGTGACCGATACTACGTTTCAGAGCTTTTGTGGGTACTACAGGTGCCAATGCATGCAAAGCTCTTAGCATACTCACTAATAAGAATTAAGTACTCCGTCAATGTTGGTTGTTATTTATTAATGACATTGTTCAGAGTAGTCAATTCTGGGCTGGATGCCACAAGCTCGACACCAGCTTAAGTACTTCCCCGGTGGTCTGGTTAAAAGTGACAAAGGCATCTAATGTCTAATTGCTCAGCCCATGGCTTGGAGAGCATCCTTGAGTTTATGTAAGTAAATGAGAAAGCCTGCTTCATTTAATGTTCCTCGTCACACCGTCTTTAAGACATGTTTTATTAATAAGGAATGTGAAGGAATTTTTTTCCAAAAGCATTTTTATTTTCTCAAAATTGAATGTTACCAAACAGCAATAGTTTTTTGTTTGTTTGCTTTTTTGTTTTCGTTTTGTTTTTTGGCCATTTTTGTAAGCATTTAAAATTGTCCATTGGGTCTTTATTTCATGTTTGTGCTCTTATAAGCACAGCTGTCTTTTGGGGGCAGTGATTATTCGTAAGTGGGGAGTGCCACCTTTAGGTGAAAAAGTATGAATCCCAGATTTTGCAATAGCTGGACAATGGTATTAACTTCCTCACGTTAGAACAGGTGAAATTCTGTGCTGAGAACAAATACTTTCTAGAGTGTTCTAGAAATGACTCAGACCTCAGTGTGACTAGCACCTTAGATGCAGAGACTTGAACTAATCAAGGGGTACTTAGTTTGAGGGGCTCTCAAGGCATGAGACAGGATCCGATACTGTGTAGCAAAACAGCTACCAGAAATTTCTGTTTGCTAGGCAGTTACTGTGTTGTTCCATCACAGAGACTGTTTCTATGAATGGGCACTTTGCCCCCACAGCTACTGATTTACTTTGGCTGAGACACAAAGTGGCTTATGTATTTGCACAAAAAAGGCCACAGCCCAGCCTAGAACTCACTCTTCTGTACCAAAGGACAGGCATCAGTTTGGCTGTCTTGATAGTACCAAGACAGGGAAGCAAACGTAGCTCAGGGTTTGTAACCAAACTACCTGGAGATGTCACATTTTAAGTATTAAAATATATACTGAAAAACTATTCTCAGAATGAATCAAGAAAATTATCAGGAGTAAAGAAAAACTCCTAGTGATAAATTTACATAAACATGTCAAGAGAGCACTACTGTTTTCTTTTAAACATCTATTCAGATATGTAAGGGGACATCACATTATTTGTGTGCCAAAGTTCTGCCTATAGTGACATTCACTGACAGAGAAGAAAACCGCACAGGGCTCATTGGTTACAAGTCATGGGCTGACGTAGCCTTAACTGTATCAGCGTGAAGAGTCACACTAATGTGTTTTGACAGCCTCCACTCTCCAATTATTTTCATAAAAAAATGAATTAAAAGATGGTTCTGTTTTAAATAGAATTTCAACTAAATAATTATTATCTGGGAAATCCATATTATTTGTAAGCGGTGGGTAGTAATGGGATGGAGCCAAGAGTCAGCTTTTGAGGCAGGAAGCTAAGCCATCATTTTGTAATGCCTGAAGAGATTTTTTAAAACTCATCTAAATACCATTAAACATCTGCCCTTTTTATTTCATTGATTTAAACCATTTCTGGAGACTCCTGATTCAAAAAGGTAAAGATGGTAATTTAAAAGCCATGGGAGAAAATCTCTCCCCAGGGAACTTTTCAGAAAAGCAGCCACCAGTCTCTGTAAGTGATGAATCTGTTGTGCTATCGCTTTCAGTACAGTACAAATTTATCTGGCATTATCTCCCAGGAATGCATGCATCATTTCACTAGAAGCAAAGATACAATGGCTGCAAGAGCAAACAAAGCCGGAAGAACAGGAAAGAGCAGGGCAGGAAGGGGAAGGTTCCCTAGCTTAGGACAGGGGAAAAAAAACCCTGTGCCAACATTTACCTCCATCACAAACAATTGAGCAGGTTGAACACTGCCTGCAAATTCAATTCAGTGAACCAGGAAGACAGTGATTGTTTATGAGTCTTCTGGGCTGGTATGCAGACTAAGTGTTGTACATAACAAAAAAATCAAGTGTCGCATATAACAATATGTAACAATAATACAAGTGAACCAGAAAAGGAGGGGAGGGATACAAATATTAGATATTCTGAAAAATTAGTACGGGGCGTTTCTTACTTCCCACATTTAACAGAATTGTATCTTCAAGTGAATCAAGCATGATCCTCTTGCATATATTACTATTCTTCATGCTTACTTGAGACAAGTAAGCTAAAAAAAAAAAAAAAAAAGAATACCGACCATTGCTGCTCTCAATTTAAAGTCCTCCAGTATAGCTGCATTACTCCTAAATTAAATTTAAATGTCAATTTTAAATGAGTGATGATTTTTTAGCAACACTTTGAGAATGAAAAGCACTCTCCAGAGGGACCCCACTGAGCCTTGCAGAAGAAGTACTCGGGGAAGATGGAATCCAATCGCTCCAACAGACCTCAAGCTCTCTTACGGATGCAGACCTCTAGTCCAGCAAGGCCAGCGCCATGTTCTAGCTCACGCACTGGGGCATGTTCATTTCCTCCTCTCTACTCAGCTACGGCTATTGCTTTCAAATACTAACTGGTCTCCCCGCAAAAGGGGCTTTTTCATAGAGATACCCATCACAAGAAAAGTAAAGGCTCATTAAGAGGTTCTAGATGCTATGGCCGGAGAGAGGGCAAGGGCAACCCTAGCAGCACTCACCTTCCAAAGGGTCCTTATTGAGCCCCAGCTGGCTGATGATGTACCTGGGAATGTCACTTTTGATTCCCTGGCCTTCTTTGGCATGACCTTCTGCAGCTTCCAATAGGTAGTAAAATTCTTCAGGGTCAAATTCCTGGCAGATGACAAGCACAGATGAATAGCTCTTTGCTTTGAACCAGAAAGGTCTGGGTTTTGTTACAGGCATCTCATTCACTTAGTCGGCTGACATAGTTGAAAGTTATATATGAAGAAAGGAGGCAAAGGCCTTTATACAGTACCAAATACTCACTCCATATTCATAACCCAAGGCAATGCATACATACAACTGGTAACCCAAAGGAAGTAACTACGCCCAGTTTTGCAGTTTCTTTGTAATGTGACTTCGAAGGCACTCTGTTCTATTGACAATCAGGAGCCCACTGAAAAACGAAAGGTTTACTGTGGCCCTTTTCTGAGCTGAGGTCTCAGTGTGTTGCCTGGGCTAGCCTCAGATTCCTTGAGAGGTGCAGGCTTCCCCCTCAGTCTCCTAAGTAATGAGACTCTTGAGGTGTGTGCCACCATGCCTGGCTCTGTGTGCTTTCTCCTCAAAGTCCCCCTGTTGTGTTTCATCAGGCATATGCATGTATTTATGGAGCTATGAATATTTCCATTTCATAAAACATTATGGATGTTAATTAAAGTGAGGATGAAACCCAAGCACCTGCGACCACATCCATCTCATGAGTGATGCTGAAAGCTGTTACACACGGAGAGACATTAGTAGTCAGCAGAAGTTAAAAAGTGAACTTTCATACTGTAATAATAGGCCCTTAAATAAGCCTTAGCCTCGAGGAATTTGTTTACAGTTTTGACTGAAATCTCAAAGTATCATAAAACCATATATATATATATATATGTATATATATATATATATATGAATTCATATATATTATAATAATCACTGACCGAAAAGACACAAACACTAAAAGTAGCTAATGTCTAGAAGTAGCTCTCTCTCCAGATCTGGACGATGCCTTGATACATACATACATACATACATACATACATACATACATACACACACATACATATATACATATGTATATATATATGTGTGTGTTATATATATATGTGTGTGTGTGTGTGTGTGTGTGTGTATAGTCTTTCAAATGGGTTGTCAACTAGCATGCATTTTTAAAACAGCATACTTTAAAAACAACAATAGTAGCCACAGGTCACCATATCCCTGACTTCCCTCAGTCTGAAACTTAGCAACTACAAAAGCATGATGCATAGTATGCATTTGTAATGAGATGTGGCATAAGGTTATCATGCTGCAATAAGGTCAAGCATATTATCTCATGATCACCCTTCAGTTTTGACCAGAATACAATATGACTGCCGCTTAATAACAGCACCAGTGCAGGGTCCCTTCTCAGCATCGGAGAAGACAGGCCGCATATGGATGCCATCGTAAGGAGTCACATGTGTTATGACTGCCGCTTAATAACAGCACCGGTGCAGGGTCCCTTCTCAGCATCGGAGAAGACAGGCCGCATATGGATGCCATCGTAAGGAGTCACATGTGTTAGGCCCCCCTGACTCTTTCTATTTAGCACCCGTGGTTGAAGTCAAATGAAACTGGAGCCTTCCGATGGTCGCTACATTCCACAGTTAACAATAAACAATGTAGTCACATCTATGGGCTACTTACCAAGCACTCCAACAGCCGAGCAGGGCGGGCAATAACAATTAAGATCTTTCGGACTAGCTGTTTAATAAATGCCAGCTCTCCACTTTCAGAGCGATCATGAGCCTATGAAAAAGCAATGAGCAGAAAGATGATACAGGGGGCTCCACTAAATGGAAAAGAAAATCAGCAAAGCATGTTAATTAGGTGATTTCTTTTTTTTTAATCAGAAATTAACTGACTTAGAAACAGGCATTATCTCTAATGTACACCAACACTATCAGACATCTACAAAATAGCTCTATTAGCTAAAGTTTAATTGCGAAACTTTGATTTATTATGTTTAAGAAGTCAAGAGTAAGGATAAGGTCTGTTAACATGAGCCATGATCGATGGAGACTTTTAACTTTATGATCCACTAAAAACAGGACGCCAGCAGAGGCAGCTGGTAAAGAACTTGGACTTGGCCAATGAAACATTGTAGACGGACGTACATGTCTAAGGTGGAGACGGACTGCTTTTGCTACCCTGGGTGAGTAATGTGGGCATCCAACATGTTCATGAGATGTAGTCATGCATAAAGTATGATTGGTCTGGAAGTTAGTTATTATCACATGTGGGACATGTTCAGTGCCACTGCAAACATTAGCCAGATATTGTTTGTATTCTGATACACATGTAGATTCAATGACACAGAATAAATAACACCCAGGCACTTAGCTCAGCAACACTGAATTGGCTTAAGTACATGTTACAATGTATTGTACATGTTGCCTAAGCACAATAAATATTCCAACAGCATGGCTCAACTTGTTAATAGTCACTGACATTTTTAATATTTACTTAAAGAAATCTGACAATACAATATTAAGGCTGGCATAGATTAAAAATTTGAATGGAAACCTTTCATGTTCATTTTATAAGGCTTTCATAATTTTTAAGGTTTTATGATACACATTTCTAAGGATTTAGGAAGATAACAAATGCATTGCTGGTACCATAGTTTATAATTTAAGAAATAGTTTTTTTTAATCATTCTTGGGGGTGTTCATCAATGACAAGTCCTTCCTTCAGAAAAACTTGTGGACAAAACTTATGAAGAAAGATTATAACATGCCCACTGCAGTTTAACTAATGTCTCAATACACAGCTTACATGAAAATAAAAAATGAGGAAATAATTGTAGAACATGTTCTACACCTATAGAAAAAAAAAGCATATATGTCAAATACAAACTATCTTTAAATTTTCTTTCTAATGACTGTTTTGCAAGAAAAAGAAACTTTGGAAAATACCATTAGTGCTAAGAAACATGACTTGTTTTTTTTGTTTTTTTGTTTTTTTTTTTTTTTTTTGTAGTCCATCATTAGCTAAACACAAATTTCCAAAGATAAACTGAAAGCAAACAAAAAGTCTAACTTCTTGGTGGCACACTTTGAGTTGAATGTCCCTATAACAATTTTTGTTTTATGAATTCACAAATATAACAAATATCTAAAATAGTGAGATGCACTTTGTTGGGTTTTTTCTCCCCACTAAAGGAGAAATGGTCAATTCAGACGGCAAAATTTTCATTTCAAAGACCGTAAGAATGATGACACATCCTAACTTCTAACGATCATCAGCTACGTCTTACTCCAAGACATACGAGTTCTATCAGCTCAAATAATATTTCATTTATCAAACTTGGGCTTGAAAACAGGCTTCCCTAAAGCAACAACTGGTAAAGTGGTACAGCACAAGAAGGAAGTGGCTTCTGGCCTCTTCCAGCACACTCCAGAGGAGCCCCGAGTCTCCATTGAAAAAGACGACCCAGATTTGACAGTCTCCTTTGTGTTTTGTCTTCTTTGCCTGAACACACCTCAGTGAAAAAGAGACTGTAGACATAACAGCATTCATCTGAAATTGACCTCGACCCCGGGACTTTGAAGGGCATCTGTTATATCAAGCCGTTCATACCACAGGAGGATCTGCTCCTGGGCTTACGGAAAAGATTGTCAATGGGAAAGTGACTAGGAGAAAGGATTGCTGGGCTCAGAGTGTCACATCTGGGAATGGACAACAGCATGTCAGAGAAAGCATAGCCTGTTCCTACGGCTCTGGCCTCCCTGGAATGGGCATGCTCCTCTCAGACAGGCTTGCTCCAGGCTCTGGGCAGATACTGACAATGTGCCTCTAAAGAGAGGCTGAATTATCAAAAATGATTGAAATTAACCGCATCTGTGAAGAAGCTTGAGGCCACTGATATGCGCTTCTCTGGCTCAAAGAGAAATTTCTCTAAGAATTAGACTTTTTTTTATCTGTTTTCCCACCCATTCAGAAGATCCTTGGAATGCTAAGATTTATTTTTAATTTCCATGAAACAATCTTCCATATCTGCCATACATCTACAAAAATACAGGGGAGATTTCCATATAAATAACTCTGGGCATCAAATTTACCTCCTTTGGGAACTGCCTAGGAAGGAGCAAATAAGTAAGTAAGTAAGTAAATAAATAATAAATAAATAGATAAATAAATAAATAATAAAAAACCCACAGGACTAAGCTGGTCCTTATGATGCTTATCATAATAAATAGATAAATATAAATAAATAAACCACAGGACTAAGCTGGTCCTTATAATGCTTATCATAATAAATAAATAAATAAATAAACAAACAAACAAACAAACCACAGGACTAAGCTGGTCCTTATGATGCTTATCATAATAAATAAATAAATAAATAAACAAACAAACAAACCACAGGACTAAGCTGGTCCCTATGGTGGCCCCGTGAAATTCAGGAAGAGGGAGGCCGCAGAGGCTGACTACAGCAGTCCCCTGGGCTGCTGCTTTCAAAGTGTGCCATTGCACAAACATCGACGTGACAAACAGGGAGAGCAGAGTTACATCCTTGATCTTGTATCATCAGGAATCAAAAGTTCTGACATGCTTTCAAATGTGCTTTCCTCCTCCTCTCCTTCCAAAGGAACTGGGGAGCCCATAAATATCAGATTCTGAGCTCTGAGGTAGGCAGCAAGGAATTGAGATGACCGTGTGATACGGTGTGTGTCTTAAGAGGAATGGATGATGGGAAGTGTTGAGCTATTCTTGGAGCTGAACAGACTGTATGGATCTGAAGGGTTAAGACCTGAGATCAGTAGGCTGGTGAAGAGGATCTGAACCAGGAATAACAGAAAAGGAGAGAAAACCCAGGAGAAGGAAGAAACCCAGGAGATGCTAATGCTTGCCAGATGTAGAGAGGGGGATTATCCAAACTCAGAGTCCTACCAAGAACTAGGGATATGGTGGTGGAGATGATGGAGGCTGTGGTAGTTTGAAAAAGATAAAAAGAAGCCCTCAAACAAAGGGAGTAGTGCTATTAGGAGGTGTGGCTTTATTGGAGTAGGTGGGGCCCTGCTGAGGAAAGTGTGTCACTGTGGAGGCATATTTGAGGGCTCATAATATGCTCAAGCCACACCCACTGAGACAGTTCACGTCCTGTTGCCTTTGGATCAAGGGGTAAAATTCTCCAGCACTATGTCTGCCTTGCCTGCATGCTGCCAGCTGTCATGCTCCTCGCCATGATGATAATGAACTAAACTTCTTTCTCAGCAACAGAAACCCTAATCAAGACAGAGACAAAGCCCTCAGTACTCACAGCTCCGGTCAAGAAGGTGCTGAGTCCACCTGATCCATGTTGGGGTTACCCACCCCTGCTTCAGAATGCTACCCAAGTACAAAGCTATCTGAGGGGCAGGCAGACACACCAATGTTGGTCTGTGAGTTGCACTGAAAGTCACTAAAGTCCCAAGGACTGTCCTATAAGACAGACAAGAAGATCACCAACAGGGGCAGGAGAAGCAGGCGGACACAATGAGATTGGAGAAAACTCACTCAGAAAAAGGAGCTGGAAAGGAAGTCCTTACCTTATAGGAAACGGAGGAAATGGATGGATTGGTACCAAGATGAAAGTTAATACAGTTAAGGGATAGAAAGGAGATGACGCACTGCAGTAAAATGGACCTGCTCCAGTAAACTGAGCGTGGATTCAATGGTCAGGACATACTGGGGAGGTGTTCAGAGGCCATTCATGGGAACCTCTACATGTTACGACCATTGTAGGTATGCCAAAAACAAATAAACAACAATAAAAACGTGGTGTTTCTGCAGAGTCCTCATGTTCCATGGACTAGTGCAGGCCCGTGCCTGACCATCAGTGTGTGATGGACTCAGTACATCTGAGTTCTCCCAGAACTCAGCAAGTTGTTCTTGCTCCCAGCAAGTGCACCTGGCCAGGACACTCAAGTACACGAACATTTCCCTGCACATTCCTATTTCCCTGCACATTCCTTTCACTTAATTTATGGCAGAAATGTTAAATTACTAACAACCAAACCCAAAGGCTGTATGTCCCCCTGCCTGACAATCGGAGGAGCACTGCTTTACCAGTGATGTGTGTGAATGGGAAGCTTGGGGGAAACGCTGCTGGGAAGCTTGGATGGGAAAGGAAAGGGAAAAGCCAGCCAGAGAGGCACCTTCTCATCCTGCCAGAACTCAGGGGAAAGGACAGATGGGTTTCTCAAAAGTAGGATGCTAATATTTTCCTCTACTTTAGTGGGATTTCTTATATATTCATTCACGGGGGAAAAAAACCCCACCATGATTACATTTACACAGATAGAATTTATGCCCTAGAAAACACATAAATACCACAAATCCACGTACAGGTTAAATAGGTTTCCTGCATAGGCTGCGGCCAATCAACTTCAGTCAGAAGAGCTGGATCATAACTAATGCTACACACATTCTCTTCCCAGCCTAGGTGTTATCAGGAGCCAGGCATGAGTGTTAGACAGATGGGACCCTGTGTTTATCTGTCATTTTGGAAATTGGATATTTTGTTAGAAGAAGAACTGATACTCAGGAAAATAGGAGTTGCAATTTACTACCCAATATCACATTGCAGGTTAATTAATAGGACACTCTGCCTAGTAAAAGCCAGCAATTTTCCATTTAGCTTTTTTAGATATTAAAATTAGATAGCTCCATCAAGTAACACATATGCACTCAGGCAATTTATAATTTTATAGGTAAAGTTGGCTGGGAGGGGTGGCGGGGGAGGGGGGACACACTGCTTAAAATTCCTTCACAATTCACTTATCCTAGAGTCATAGATTGTGGGGTCCCAAGGCCCCCGTAAAGGTGATTACATTAACTTTCTATTACTATACATAATGTCCAGAACCAACTCATAGCAAACAGCAAGCAGTTTAGGTTTGCTTGCACACTTGCCGTGCATGCCCATGGGGGTTCCCCACCTCCCACTCCGCACGCTTACCTGGAATGTGAATTCCATCTTTTAACTAATTACTTATAAACAAATGGTTTCAAGTGTTTTGCCAAGAAAAATGCAAAACAAATATATGCATGGTACCTTGTTCTTACCTCTTGTAGCAGCTTATCTAACTTGTGTTGCAATTCAAGAAAGTATCGTGACGTGATGAGACCCTGGCGGGATTTATCCAAACAATCCCGAGCCAGCTCAATAATTTGATGGTGAGTGAAGCTAAGCACTCCATCTGCTAAGGGGAGGACATTGTCTGGGGAGTAGCTGGTGATAATTTCCCTTAGGCGCTCTTCCATCTGAGCCGTAGCCTGTTGAGAGGGACAAACACACAGGTGTAACACGAGGAGACGTGCTTGAACCATGCGTGAATTATTTTATCTCTATGAGTTATTAAACAGAACCCTAAGAATTACATTCGGAAGAACCCTCATCTGGGGGGCTGAGGTACAGCTCACTGGTGGAGTACTTAGCTAGCATGAGTGAGGCCCAGGACTCAATTTCTGACAGTAACAGCACACACACACACACACACACACACACACACACACACACACGAATAAGGAAACTTCACTTCTGCATGATATGGTCATGGTGCACACATGTCATTATGCGTATGTTTGAGCCCACTGACTGGACAAAAACAACAACGAGTGTAAATGTTGACTGTGGGTATTAGTGTTGCCTGCGGGAACACCGTCAGTCACTGACAAATGCACCACTCTTGTGGGGACAATGACACTACAGCACAGGAAAGTGTGCACGTGTGGGACAGGAGCAATAAAGAAAATGCCTGTGCCTTCCACTAGGAAGCTAACACAGCTCTAAGAAATAACGAGAAGGGGTGACTGAGAAGTGAGAGATACCCCCTCATCATGTGGAATATAGTTGATAAACATTTTAGGTATCAAATGAAAAGGTATGTCTTTGGCCATCAATTCCCCTTTTCTGGTGTTGCCTGGTCCACATAAACTTCTTGCAATTACTCTCAAGGTGTTTGTGGAGGGCGATGCTGTCGTGTTAGATCAGAGGCTCCCTCAGATGGGTTATCAAAAATACGAAGCATTTCTTCCGTTGCTATTCAGACTCCTCAGGATTATGCTAGAGTTCCTCAGTATGAGCCAAAGGTTTGTTTACTCGGCAAGGTTTCAGTGTGCCAGAAGTATCCATATAGCAACTTTATCCTTAGCTGCAAATGTAACCTTAGTGCATGGCCAAGGGGATACCCCTCACAAAAAAAGATCTACAATTTCTCTTCCAACCTTCATTTTCTTCCCTGTGATTGCCTACTGGCTAATCAATATTCCTGGTTTATAAGAGCTCCATAGGCAGGGATATTCCCTCTTCCCCATCCCCCTGCTCTCTCTCTCTCTCTCAACATTGAACATCATTAACTAGGCATAGTCAATATCTGCTTTCCTGGTGGGCAAGTGACTTGTGATAAATAGGCAAAATAGTGCTAATCAATGCCACCGATGTTATGTTCATTACAAATAATAAGTACTCTGCTCTTTGTTTATGAACCCTAAGAGCTCCCTTTGTTCTCATGTCCCTAGGTCCAGATGTATGGGAGGTGGCCTCTGCCCTGTTACGCAGAACGGTGTGGGTGAGAAGGCATGGAACGAGATGGACTAAGGAGTCCCTCAGGGAAGTGCCAGTGGACCCCCCCCCCCCCCCGGGGCAGCAAGCCTCCAACAAGGCACTCTGGCTTAAGTCGAATTCCTTTCACCGGGGGAGCTGCATCACAAACCAAACGCCAACGTATCTCGACTTCTATGGTAATAGAACGGGAGGTGGGAAAGAAAAACAAGGTTTAAAAAGGAAAACAGCCAGCTGAGGCTTCTGAGAGGAAAACCATGTGCTCCTGACAACTGCACAGTAGATGAGGAACACGAGTACAAAGAATCCAAAGGACACAGAGCCTTGGCGGCAACGCCTCCTCCGTACCTGCCATGGCCCCTGCTGTGGGATACACACCTGGAACATTCATCACGCAGCCTGCTGTGTTATCAGCAGGTGTTCACATTCGTTTAGTTGTTTTCTCTTCCTAAGGAGGCTACGGTGCTGTGTAATGCAAGTCATTACTGGGCTGGACCCTCACTTGTGTAACAAAACCATCTTACAGAAGCTAAGACTATGTTGCCCCATCACAGAGATGCCAAGCATCTTCAATTCCATCCATTTACCTTTGGAAACCTTTCTTTGTAGACATGGTTCATCATAATTATTTCATGGTCACAGCAGGCGGGGGAACGTCCAGGGCTGCAAGCAAAGCAAATTACCCTTTTAAACCTTCCACAGCATGAGATGAAAATAAGCCTTTTATTTATAAACAGTCGGTTGCATTGGAAAGTACGATGCAACCCTCATATGAAAAGTAGCTATCTTAGAAAACAAATTACAAGATCAGTCATTAGCACGTGCGCAAACACACACACACACACACACACACACACACACACACACACACACACATACACGAAAACACACAGACACGATGGATAGTATTCCAAATGCAAGCTCAGGGTGTGCAATACCACAGAATAATTACAGTCATGGTACTCAGTCAGGAGATGGCCTTGCAGTGCGATTATGTCATGCACATGGCACGGGCTTGTGTCGTTGTGGCAACCAGTCAATGAACTGCAGTCTCAAACAAAACAGGGTGGCTACTCACGACATCATCTAAGGCATATTTAACAGTGCAATTTCACACTTCTAGCATACACCTGCGCTCTGCCACACACCACCAGAGAGGCAGAGAGCCTTCCGAGGCACAGGTGTTGTGGTGAAATCCATTTTCTACTCTAACAAATATTTATTTGGGATGTTGACGTCGGCATTGTGTACAATAAAAAAAAAAACACACAGAAGCATGCAACTGTCGTGTTCTTCTGTATGGTTGACACTTTATGCCCTTTCTGGCAAGATAGTTGTACAGCTTGGGGCACTTACATTCTTGGATAGAGCTGAGGCTGGGTACTTCTTCAAGAAAATTATAAGTGGTACCCCTGTGATAAACCATGGTGACTCTAGATACAGTGGCAAAGTTGGTTTTTTACTATTATTATTGTAGATCTGAAAATAATTTCACATATCCCACAATTCTCCAGTGCGGGTTCCTTTGGTACTAGTTTATGATACGACATGACGAAGAAAGGTTTAGAGGGAAACCCCTTGTTAGTAAGCTCCATGCTGAACTAAATACCTAGCAAGCTAGTTCTTCAAACAATAAAACTTGAACAGATCATCATATGCCAATTCTGACCCATCAAGGAAGGCCTCATGACGGGGAGGCACAATGCCCTACCTCCCTCTTCTAAGGAAGACCTGTTGCCCAGCTTCTGGGTGTGCCATCAGCAGAGGCCTAGAGTTGGCTCTCTTGCAGGATAGCCTCAGCTATGGGAATTAACTTGCCATTTGAACAGGGCCTCTCGGGATGCTGTTATAACAAAGCCAATGACTGAATAGCTGGAACAAGGGTGTAAACTCTACAATAACTCTACAGGGATCCCAGCCCAAGGTGGGCCAAAGCTGATGAGCCTGCACCATACTGTGACTTCTCCTTTTGCCCAGGCCTGCTTCCAGTGAGAATCCACACAACACTCTCATAAACATCCTGTACACACCTCCTGGTTGCAGATACTGCCACCTGGAGACTTAGCTGTGAAACCTACAATTCAAAGCAAGGCAAGAAACCAGCCCCATTCAATACCTAGAGGACTGTACTTGACAAGCACAAACTTCAGAAACCACCAAGTCCTAAGAATGTGTTCATCATCCTGGAGAAAGTAAGACCTAGGCGGGAATACAGAATAAGAAGACTGGGACTGGTTTTATAACATAGGATCTGGGAAAGATACCTTTCTATTTATTCTCTCCTCCCTTTTCAATAAATCTCCCACTTTGTATGGTAGTATGAACTGCTTTTCGTATCATCATTATTTGACCTTGAACTTTCCATGGATAGACTTCTTATAGGTAGTCCGTAAGGCTTTTTTTATTTTTGCAGCAATTAGTATATTGTGGAAACTTAAATACATAATGCCTTTCTACGGCAATTAACAATGTCATCTACAAATGGAATGTCACACTTGTATGTGTGACAATTCACGTATCAGTAAGCACACATAAAATTAGAGAAATGGTTGAAAACAAACAAGTCAAGTCAATACCAGTTCGGTCAGGACTACTCACCTGAGACTTCGGGAACGGGGACGCATGGGTGTGTTCCTGCATCGGTTCTCTGTGGCGATGCTCTCGGAGGTACAAAAATGTTTGGACAAGAAGTGTAATTCATCTGGTGTTGGCTGGTATGGTAACTGGTGCAACTTCTCCTGGGAGGAACAGGACGACTGAAAGAAATCAAAGTAAAGTTAGGAGACTGCTCTCAGGACAAAGTTCTGTTGTTGAATCCAAGCACCGATGTTGGTTTGATATTGGTTCCGTGACAGCAACTATAGCCTAAATGCATGATTGACTTCTCTCTGAGAGTTCACCATGCCTTCTAAATGCCCCCCCCCCTCATTTGCCAGTTTCCTTTCTGGGTTAAAACCAAACCTGTGAGATAGACAAAAACCAGGAAAGAGCCCAAGGACAAAGGCAAACCCTGCGGTGAGACTGCCATGAGTGAGTAGCTCATGCTGCAGGGATTCCTGCTGCCAGTCCCACCAAACAGGCTGACGTGTAAGACTGTGAGATCATATGCTGTGAGGTCATAAATACGGAAATGAAACCTCCCTCCATAAACGCATGCTGTTCTTTGATGCAAATGCCACAAGGGAAGGACAGGAAGGGGATGTTTTCTGAGTGATATCACTTTTTTATTTGGATCTGGAGTATTTCTTTCCTTTCCTTAATTTGGAGGTGGATGGGTATGGGGGGAAGAATGTTCCTTCTCTGTTCAACAGGCTCGGTTGTCCTGAGGCTTTTAACCGCCCATGCCCACCCCCTCCACCCTCCCCTACCCCCGTTGTAGATTTAGTCCTTACAAACCATCTCTCAGCATCTATCTGAAGTGTGATGGAGAAGGCAAGCAGCTTCTCCAGGTGATTTTTAAACAACCATACTTTGGGAACTGTGCAAGGAATGAACTGTTGCCTTCAGGTTTTAGGGAGTGGTGAGCTCAGTAAATCAATGCTAATAAAAGGGGTTGAGGATTTTTGAACACATGGAAACGCAGCTAGAATGAGCACATTT
Source organism: Cricetiscus sungorus (assembly GCA_030556225.1). Lineage (NCBI taxonomy): Eukaryota > Metazoa > Chordata > Mammalia > Rodentia > Cricetidae > Cricetiscus > Cricetiscus sungorus. The sequence continues at coordinate 9,116,657 of JANBXA010000411.1, read as the reverse complement.
TTGGAAAGATACTAGTCATCTGAAAAATGTCATTTTGAGCAGAGTTTAAAAAGCAAAAAAAAAAAAAAAAAAAAAAAACGAAAAACAACAACAAAAAAAAAAAAACCACACAAATAAAACATCATCCTCACAAGAGGACGCCCTTTGTAAATACTGGAGCACTGTAGTGCAATGGCACTGAGAATTAATGACCAGAGCTGAAAATGTCCCTGCACCTTAAAAGTATAAAACGCCTTGCTAAGTACATCAGAAGATGGACAGGGATATTTTATAATGTAATGAGATTATTTTATAAACCATAAAAATGAGAACACTAGGAAGAATTACGAGATAAACCAAAGCTGTATTCGGGGTAAATAGGCACTCCTAAAATACTTCCACTATGAAAAGAGGAAATGAAATACCTGGACTAAATCAATTCAGGAAATCTGGCAAAGAATTATAGACATCAACAGAAGAGAAGCAGGGGTAGGTAGTACAGGCAAAGATAAGGAAATTAACAAATAGAAAAACGGGAGAAATTTACACAGTGGGCTGAGGTCACAGCTCAGTGGTAGAATACTTTCTTTCACATGTACCAGGCACCCCCCCAGGCCCCAGGCCAGGTCCTGAGCATAGGAAAGCCCAACATACATACATACATACATACACACACACACACACACATACACCCCACATCAGAGACAAGAGACAGAGAGAACTAAAAACAGTATACACATCCAAGAGAAACAGAGATGGAGAGAGAGAACTAAAAACAAACAGAATGCATGCGAACATACACACACACACACACACAAAACCAACCTTATCTGTATCTTCTTAGGTAAATCTGTGTCCACACTTACTTCTGTCTACAAAACCACATATATATAGGTTTACAGCAATTACTTTGGGTAGTGAAGTATCCTCTGAGCAGAGAGAGAATTATGTAGAGTATTCCACTCACTTGGTGTGAATGTTGATTTGGGTTGCTACGGAAATACTAATATGCTGGATTATGACTTGCAGGTTCTATGGCTGATGGGCTATTGTATACAGGGCAGTAATCATACTCTCTCTCTAAAAGTGAAAGCTAATTTTTAAACACAGCAGGCTCAGGTTTTTCCACCAGGGATTGTACTTGCATGGGACTAATACCAAAAATCTCAGAGAAGGGTCCTTGGAAGAAGGAAGGGCTTCGATGTTATATTTAGCATTCTACTTATAAAACATAATAAACTCCACTTTTCAATAGGGTAGTGGCCATGCAACAAATGCTTGGCCTCAATGCAATCTAAGATGATTTCTGTGATCACAGCATATGCATTGCTGGAGAATGGCATAAGCGATACACCTATATTAAAGACTTCGGAATGTTATGAACTGACTAATGTGGTTGTCGAGTCCAGTCATCCTGATACCAGAGAAACAAGACAGCTAGAAGCATCTCTAGCAAGAGCCTCAACTTAGAGAAGAAATAACCAAGGAGTGAATGGAGATGGACAGAACACAAATGACCTCGGTTGAGCAGAGAGCACCTGGGTACAAACAGAGAAGCAGCCAGGGCTGACTCAAAACGTGCCCCGTGTATGGCCTGTTGGACAATAGGAAGTTCAACTCAGTTACACCCAGTGTGAACATCTCGAAGATCGCGTTGCTGGGGTCCTAATGGGATCATCAAAAACAAGTGCCATCCCCACAGCCTCAGCTCTCTCATCGCGTTGCTGGGGTCCTAATGGGATCATCAAAAACAAGTGCCATCCCCACAGCCTCAGCTCTCTCATCTCTCTCCCCGCCTGCATGTGTGTGTGTGTGTGTGTGTGTGTGTGTGTGTGTGTGTGTGTGTGTGTGTGTGTGTTCTTCCTGCCTCTGCCTCAGAAGCAGCTGGAACTACAAGTGTACCCTACCACATCTGGCTCTCATGTGCTCACTGAAAAGATGCCTCTGTTGAGCGGAGCTTGCTTGGGTCAACACTTGTAGAAGAATTTAAGACAGTTTGCAAGTTTTCCAATATACTAGGTCTCATTACTTCCTATTTCTCCAAGAGTGTGTTACATTGCCTAACTAGTTTGTAGGACTTTTGGCCACACATAAGTCAAATCTGCTCACAAAGAATGAAGGCTTTCACTAAAAACTGTTGCTACTTCTCCAAGCAATTAGACTTCAAATACATTTTCTACATAATGATATCAATCAAATACCTCATCTCTCAAGATAACCATTTTGCAAAGGTAGTCCTATGCATGCATAAATTTCTACTTGTTATTATTAAACATAATATGATTTAACTGCCATACCTCATATTTATGGGTATTTAAATTCTTATTTCCATTCTGTCCCTCAGTGGAAACTAATATCTGGTGAGAAATATATGAGGGATATCTCCCCACTACTGCAATTCCATATTGCTCATTTCAAAATTAAAAATTACGATGTGAATATTATCTTACAGAAGTTCCACAAATTAATGTTCACTGCAAAAATTTCACACTAAAAGACTGACAATACTAAATGTTCTCTGGGAGGACAGACTATATATCTGTCTGATTTTGGACCTTTTTTTTTTTTTTTCTTTGGTATTTTGAGACAGGATTTCTCTGCCTTGGAACCTGTCGTGAAACTGGTTCTGTAGACCAGGCTGGCCTGGAACTCACATAAATCCACCTGCCTCTGCCTCCCTAGTGCTAGGATTAAAGGTATGCACCACCAACACCCAACTGGAACATAACATTTTTAACACTTGGCAATTTTAAAGTCTCTGTAATAGCCAAAAGATAAAATAACATTTACATTTCAGCAGAAGGGTGTCTGGAGTTCAGCTAACAACACAATGATTTGTGAACTTTTAAATTGTATTGAAAAAGCTTCTAGTTTTATCTGTATATAACCTATATATTTTTTCATTTTAAGAAGGTGCATGTTTGATCGGCTAAATGACAAATAGTTAACGAGAATTGCGCACGTGATTCAGGTTGCGGGTAGGACAGCAGAAACTCTCAGGTGGCCAGCTGACACAACTGTGCTGACATTTGAAGGATAAGGACAGAAACCTAAACAGAAGCCTGTAGCTTTCTGTTGTCCATTCTAGAAATGAGTGAAGAGAAAAGCTGGCTGACCTATGAAACATCACACATCGTCCAGAACCAATAGTCCTTGCTTTCAGCCAAAGGAGAAATTATGGAAAATAAAATTTCATTTTGAAGGGAAGAAATGGGAATTTGAGACCTATAATTGCCTCCCACCTCCATCAATACATAAATCATAAATGCATAAGAGAAAAGTTATTAGAAATGCTGTGTGTGTGTGTGTGTGTGTGTGTGTGTGTGTGTGTGTGTGTGTGTGTGTAAATGGTCTCAGGGTTTCTTTATGTAAACTTTAGAGACATTAGCCTTTATGTAGATCACCCACAAAGCTAAAGAAATGCCACTCACAATGGCCTAAAAAGGAACCATGACATTAGGGTCCACACCACTTGCTGTATTTTTATGGACAAAATAAAGGGATGGGTAAACAGACCCTCAAATAATATTCTCTGCTTTAGATTTCTGATCCATAAAATGTGTGGAAAAAAAACCCAGCAGCAATATCACAGAATATATTGCCGGCATGCAATAAGCCCAAACACTTTAGGGAGCTCGACCAGTGCCTATTTTATAACACTTACAAAAACAAAATTTAAAAAATTATTTAGATCCAATGGTCTAATTCAATGTACTCTCCTCCCTTATTTGCTTTAAGAAAATGATGTGCAGTTATTAAAAAAAGAAGGTGCATCTTGTACACTCCTATTTTTCAGGCAAAAGAGAGGTTTGTCACCTGAACTGTCATTAACACTGACTGAAGGCGATAAAGTTGAAAATAAAGGAACCTACAGTCAAAACCCATGAATTTTAGCTTTTATTATTAAGTGATTATAATTTAATAAAAACTAAAATTAAAAGAGCATGTGGATAAGAAAGCGACAGGGCAGAGTCAGCATTCTGTTTACTCATGGCCTGGTTCTAAGTAAAGGTACCCAAGGGCCTTGGGAGGGACAGCACTTAAACATCTTAAACTACTCTGTGTGGAGTCAGTTTTGTCATTCATTTTTGCACTGTGGTACCACATTTTCACATCTGAAATGACCAGCGATGGCTACTGCCGTAACAATCAAGTAAAACCTCACTGGTACTTAGTATCAATTTTATCCACGGGTAACATCCAGGATCTTAGTGATAAGATGCTGCTGGTGTGCCATGGAACCTATTCAGAACTGTTAGGGGTGTGCTTAGAAAAAAAAAAAAAAAAGACCCAAATGGACAGGACACTCACCTAGCACAACAAGGTAAGGGGAAGACGGGAAAATAAATAACCTAGCGCAGTGCACTACTCTAAGGAGACGTAAGGCAAGCCTAACACCTAACAGATGACAGCAGTTTGGTTTTAGAGGTGTCCCAAAAATCCCACATATACTTGGGCTTCTGGAAACACAAATGGAAGGCAGTGGCGTGGGGGGGGGGGAGATATTCATTCATCTATCGAATTTTTAGGTTTTCATAATTTGAGTATCAATCATTTGGCTATGTGCTTAGCCTAGTGCTGGGGTGGACATTCCTATACAAAACAACAGGAATTTTGACAAAATGGAAGGAAATGAATCAGAAAATGCCCTATAGTTGCAGGTCCAAGGTTTGAGCTGGTGGATACAGGCTATTCAGAACACCTCATTAGGCATTCATTGAATGCCGTGTGACCTCCTGGGCCTTTCTAAATGACCACCTGGTGCCCAAAGCCCTGTGGTTACAGACACTCTCTAACTTAAGTCTGAAATGCTTGCATCTAATCTCCTGGACAGTATCCGGTAATTGCCAGGCCTGGATTTGAAATGTTACTGTTTCAGGCAAGAATCTGCTATTTCTCTATCCTTTCCCATGGTGTTTACTAAGTTCTTTACCTGCCTTTTGAAGAGTTGCTAGGGCACTGACAAATTTACCACTCGGTGTGTGGAAGGGTGGAGGTGGGGGGGCATCCTGTGAAAGAGGGAGCAAACAAAACAAGCTTCCATCTCAACCATACAAGGTCAAGCCCACCCAAGTTTACCGGCATCTTCATCACGAACACCTGGCACGGAATGACAGCAGTGAAACAAGGTCGTGCTGTCTGCCCGGAACCACACCAAATGGCGCTGAAATGGAGGCTCTGGCTCAACTCCCTGGGCCTGGGACAGTTTAAGCCCATAGTTTGGAAGCTTGCAGCCAGTGTGTCCTTTTTACATTTGTTAGCCCCTCACTGGACACATTTTATCCGGAGACGTAGACATGTGGAATCTCTCTTTACCTCCCCCCTGGGAAACACCCAGAGAAAGCTCGGACTGCACAGCAGTTCTGTGACCTGGGGGATGAAAAGGAAAAGCAGGCACTTACAGACACCGTGGAGCTTGGTGTATTTGTCCCATAGCCTGAGGAGGGGAGAGAAGCCAGAGACCAGCGACGCCCGTCTGTCCTGCAGGACAAAGAGAGAGAGTTCAGTTAGGCCAACTGTGCAGTGCTGATGCCAGGGAGCCCCAGGGAGCCCCAGGGAACCCTAGGGAACCAGGGTATCTTTAATCAAACAAATGACATAAACATAGTCTATGAGGACGAGGGATAGGGTAAACAAACATTATACAGCAGGTTGCCTTTTATTTAAATGGAATCAATACACCCAAACAAGTAGGGAGTGAATGGGTGGATCCATAGTATTGATCTCTCACTAATACACTTTGACAAAATGAATGCCGGGGATAATTACAACGGTCAGCCTCAGCAGATTCAGAGCAATGCAAGCAGAAATGGGAAAGCGTGTCCTTTGAGGGACCTGAGAACTGGCCAATGATCTTCACAAGGGCCGGGATTCCATCAGTGCAGGCTCGGGGCCTCCAACAGGCTTTCCACTTCCTATTCCTAAGGGTATAGTTTCCCTTATCAAACGGGGGCGGAGGGAGTGCTGGGCTTCTGGCTACTTTATACTTTTAAGTGACAAATAACTCTACAGCCAGAAAGCTCGAAGCTCCAGTTTTGGAAAGTGACCTGGCTTCATGAAGTGTTGGAGCAAAGGCCACCTGTAGAGGGAGCAGGCGACAGACTCTGGCAAGTCACCGCAACTACTGGAGGAAAGTTCCTGTACTCAACAATGGAAACTAATGCTAAGAGTCAAGTCTACTCCAGTTACAGACAAACTGTCAGGGTCCTTAAAGAGAATGGCTTTCGTCCTCAAATGGTGACTACAAGGTGGCGTTCTGAGTTGGACTGCAGTAAGAGCCGGGGTCACTACAGGGTCTAAATTCAATGGATGCAGTAGTTATTAGTGGCAGTATTATTGCTGGTAGGGCAAAGGGGCTGCCACAGAGCAAATTTGCAAGGATTTCTGTTATTCTAGAACTTTATTCAAAATTTCACATAAGATCATACCACATCACAGACTATCAGGAAAACAAATACATGCAAATTCTCCAAGAAACAAAACAGGGAAAACATTTGATTTAAAAGCAGCACTACTATATTCTTAGACACAGGATCATGTAGGGGTGTTCTGTTATTCACAATGCTGTTAATTCACCAAGCGAGGGACAACAGTGGACAAGGTTTAACATAGACACAGTCACAGGAAGTTGAAGACAGAGAATTCCATAGCATCAGACTTGAGTTTGAGAAACCTCAATTAGATGCTGATATGGAAAGCTGCCATTGTAGCCTGACAGTCAAAGGAAGATCTTATAGGCTACCATGGATGCTACCTCCCAGGAAATGCAAATGGTCCACAGAAACAAGATGGAGGTCAAGTGAGCACATCACAGAGTGACTACAATACTAAGGTTTCAGTGACATTTACCTGTCATTTCTGTGGCCATGATTGGAGCACAATTGAATCAAGTATTTGAAAAAAGGAGAAGAAGCAGCAAAATGAGATGTTTGTAAATACACCAGAGAAAAGGAACTGGGGTGATTAAATCATGTATTCGTTTACGAACACTTTTACACAAATGAAAATGTTGAATATTCCTGAGGAAAATAATTATAGTATACATATAAAAAGTCTAACCTCCAGTTAAATGGAACACAGGCAGATCTAATATTCAGCTACCTGTTTAAAAACCAACACCTAAATTTTATATTTTAACCCCTTTTAATTTAGAAAAGGATATTAATTTAAAAAAATAATTTTGCAGTTCATTTAATAGCAGTTATCAGAAACTAATCTCTGGAAAGAGTGAGGGATAAAATTTCCCCCACCATGATTTTGTTTTGTAATTCATAATTCCCCTTTCCCTCAGGTATCCACAGACATATTTCAGATGGATGAGCAGTTCCAAGAGGAGACATGTTCTTATTAGTTCTGAAGCATAAATTACATTTGCTTAGTCCAGAAAACACAGCACTAGGAAGATGTTTAAACAAGAATATTCTCAGTTCTTGGTACAGACATGGACCAGAAATAATTCATGTCTCATAAAGTTCCCCAAGTTGCCTGTGTCTGTTTGCTCAAATGGAGCAAAAGGACCATTGCATTTTCATTACCATGACAACCGCACATCAGGAGTTACTATATATGCTATGTGCAGTACTGAGGGGAGAAAGTGCACCCTTTCCAAGGAAGCTGTCACACAGGCACAATTTGGATCTGACTAACAATGCTGTCTTTTCTGTTCTGTTCGGCAGCTTCCGATAAAGCAACACCCAAAGACAGCATCCTCATCTTCACAAATCAACAAGGCTCTTTGGTGAGGAAACTTTTCTTTGTGGCTGGAGATCTCAATGTTATATCAAGAGAAAAGAGAGGGAAACATCTGATGAGATCACAGGGTACCAGAGATAGGTGTAGATGAGGATGGGGAGAATCAACTCAAAAAAAAAATTACCATCAGGTGGTACACAATAAAGAGTGAGCAGAAAGCTCTGATACCAGCCCGATGGTTTAAATATAGGAAGAGAAAACAGGTTATTATGTTTAACAATTATAATCGCCTGGGACATAACTTAGTCTAGACAACATTGGGTCAAATTAAACTACACCAATCACCAACTAAAATCTGCTCCGGGAAGAGTTGTAAGTCTAATGGGAGGTCACCCTAGTGAGCCCCAGGTGTTCAAGGGCCTGCAGACCTGGAGTCAGGAAACAAACTTTTCCTAGTAATTTGCGTGTAGAAATACATTCTGAAGTTTATCCAGGCAAATAACAACTGGGGAACTAGGAGCCAATGAAAATGCTGCCTCGGGGTACTAGATCGCCACTAAAAGCAAAGGTAATATTTTGCTAATGCCTCAGCTTTTGGCAAAGGTATGGCATTATTACCTCCATCTCACCATTCAACAAAAAACATTAAGCAATCCACAGCCAGACAGGCCCTAGATTGTATGGACTGAGAATCATTCATCCAAAGTTCTTTGCACCAGAAGCATTGTAGGTTTGGAATTTTTGTTTTGTTTTGTTTTTCTTTTAAGGTATTTCCAAATTTGGTGAACATCCTTATTCCCTAAAAAATCTGCAGCTTTTCTGAGCATCCCACTGCTACTCAGAACACGTCAATGGTTCTCAGTAACTTTCAGATTCAGACATCAATGAAATGGCTCAGTAAATAAAAGGGCTTGCCATGAAAACCCAACACCTAAGTATGATCCCTAGAAAGCACGCATGCTGGGGTACACTCGTGAATGAACACTCATATGCATATGTACACACACACACACAGAGACAGAGACAGAAACACACAATAAAATTTAAATTTAAGGGTTTCAGATTTTGCATCTTGGATTTTCAGATTAGGTTTTACATATGCTATAGTTAACAATCTGAAATATAAGCCAGTTGTTGGTGGCACAGGCCTTTAATCCCAGCACTGGGAAAGCAGAGGCAGGGGGATGTCTGAGTTGGAGTCCAGCCTGGTCTACAACAGAGTGAGTTCCAGGGCAATCAGGCTTACACGGAGATACTGTCTTGAACAAAGCCAGTATGTATGTGTAATGTTTCCTTACTAAACACAATGTTGTGATGATCATTTTTCTCTTTAATTAAACTCAGTATGTTAAAAACTGCCTTGATAGGTTTATTCTTGGATCTCTATTTTTAAAGGAACAGTGTGTTTCGTCACACTTTATAGTGTGTAACTGAACTATTATGCTACCAGGGGTGTAACAGGAAGTATGTTGAACAAGTAAGGCTGGGGATTAGTGAGCCTAACTTCTGTGTCTTCACCAGAATGATTTCAAAGACAGGGCCACATTTCCTCTCCTGGGCTAAATTATAAAACAATGAATGTGAGACCCTCAAACCAGCCAGTAGGAGGCGGTAGAGACCCCAGGCGGAAGGTCTACATTTCCTGAGTGAAAACTATCTCTAACAGCAGGAGTTGGCAGCTGCTAGGTAGAAAGCACAGATCTGAATTCTCCAACAAACACGGTTCTATTTACCTGAATAAAAGTGTAAGACAAGGATCACTCATGTCCTAATAGAAATTAATACTTTTTGAAGAGTGTGGAAGGAGGATCAGCTGGTAGTTCCTGCAACACGAACTGGAGGTCCCCAGTGATAATCTCCTGTCACGGTTTATGGTGTATTTGTCAAAAATTAACATGCTTAGGGGGTTGTACATTTTTTTTTAATAGCACAGAAGCCAGATTCATCTGTCCTTCGGTCTCCCACTTAATTATTAGATGCTCTTCAGTTTTATAGATCTGGCAGGATTAAGAGACTGTGGCTTCTGTCGTGTTTAATACACACAGCAATGAGATTTGCATTTACTTATTACTCGGGGTAATTGAATGCACCCAGCCTCCATTTTAGTGTACAGAAGACACTTGTTTATTGACTCTCATAGCTTCCTTTCCCATCTGGAACAGTGAACCATCGTGAATTAACAGTCACTGGGCAGATAGACTTCCTAGGGCCAGTTAGCCTTTGCATTTCTTTTGTAGTATAATAACTGTAATCTTAATTAAAAAAAAAGTTGGCTCTTAAAGAAGGCCCAGGTGTGGGTCCCAGCGAACTCCTTGAGATGGCATCTTAATCGTTCTTGTACCCTCCCCACAGTGGGATTCCTTCACAGAGGCCTTGAGCATATGATGGAGATGACTATGCAAATGAAAGAGTAAACATTTCTTCTTGGATTGGGACTCGGAGGAGAATCTTAATCACAAAGAACTGTGCGAATGCTACTGCAATCTTAATTGTAATACAGAGTCCTGAAAATCTTTTTTCCTAGGATTTCAGGATACAAAATGTATCCCATGATGACCAGTGTGCTCATTAGTAATGTGCAGAACAACAAATGCGTTTTTAAAAATATACATATATGATTTGCAATGAGGTAAATACTATTTGAATTCACTTTAGGGTCTAATTAAGCCCCTGAGAAATTCTTACAGATAGATGGGACATCCAGGCCACAAATTAAATTTGTGCTGAATATCTAGAGACCTGAAGGGGCATTTTGCATTCTGTCTTTCCTGGGTGGAGGAGGCAAGGCACATATGTGAGAGGCGTGAAGGGGAAGCGAAGACAGGATGTCTGTCTGAGAAAAACACACTGATTCAGAATCCAGAAGAGTTGGCTGAGGCCACAGCAGGGGCACCAGCCTTGGAAAGCCTGGGTTTTAGCTACTTCTAAGAACACTTCCTCTTAACTCTGTTCCCCAAGAGCAGAGGCATAGCTATAAATCACTTGCTGCCTAATTCTACGTACAGTGTTAGTAGAAAAAGCATGCTGAGCATGGTGATCATGCCTTTAATCCCAGCACTCAGAAGGCAGAGGCAAGTGGATCTCTGGGTTGGAGGCCAGCCTGATCTAGAGTGAGTTCCAGGACAGCCAGGATAACACAGAGAAACCCTGTCTCTCAAGAACCCCCCCCCAAATGAAAAGAGCACAGAAAACATCCTGATGATCCAAGCATTGCTTTATCTCAGATCTGTCATTTAACTTAATGGCTGGTTAAAGCTCCCAAGTTCATTCCTTGTAATCAGAGCCTCGTTTTTACAAAGCATACAACATGCTGTAACAACAGAACCTTGTCACAGGACATAGATAACTAGAGCCTGCATAGCAACATCTCGAGAATGTCAGTGAAAAGCTGTCAAGGCTGAACCGTGTACAAGGCATGCTCTGCAGGTGGAGAAAACACGGAGAAACACCTCCACATCTTCTCTGGGGTTCACTCAGCAAAGGACCAAGAGGCACAGAGGCACCCTCTGACTCTGACAGCAAGGCAGAAGTCGTCAGGGCAACTGTCAAAGCTAACAAGGCCCTTTGGTTGAGAAGGCTTTATGTGAGAATGAGGAGGATCTCCCCAGACGGAACCCTGGAAGGGTAGGCGGGAGGGGTGTAGGGGAAGGGGGCGGACACAGGGTTCCCTGGGAACCACTTTACTGCCCCACTCGTGTGCGGTCCTTACCTCCGTGCAAAAGAGAAATGGGCTGAGGCACTGGGGGAGAAATTCCTTGGACTGTCTTGAGGGCTATTTCCTGTGGAGAGAAAAGGAGAAATGAACAACCTCATTTTGCTTTTGTGCCATTATCCACATCCAGAATCTTCTCTCTAATCAGCTTCTTTACAGTTCCACAAAATGTCATTTCCTCTAATAATGTTTTAGCCTTGCCTGGAGCAGGGATCTGGGAGGCAGGAGAGGAAGGGGTAGGTAAGGGTGGGGGTTTGGTGGGCACTGATTTCCAGCACAGCTTTCCAAATGGCAAGACATACGAATACAAACATTCTGCACTATCCCCAGCCCCCGGCCCTCTGGATCTGTAATAACCTAAGCATTTCGGTCTGTAGAAAATAAGTACATATACGTTTTGTATTGTGCCTTCATATGCTAACACTTAGATGGATGGTGAGCTCATGTTTTCATTGGAGGTGCTTTTTATTTGGGGGAAAACAGCCTCAGTATGGGGGGGGGGTGAAATGTTGAATATAAAGGCTTGGATTCCAAAGTATACATTTAAATGATGGATGTGTCAAAGCAAGTCAGAAACTACGAGGGAGGTTCCAGCCATCTGGACCTATGTCTAAAATGTCCCCGGCTCTATCTTGGCCCTGCTGGAAGAACCTGGTAGGATTACCCCTTGTTAATATTTTCTTCAACAATCTCTGTGTCTCTGAGCAGCTGGAATGTGACTGACCAGGCAGATGCTAAAAGCTGTGGCCGCAAGGAGATGGCAGCCAGTGTCTCTCAAGTCCCCCTTAGGCAGAGAAGAGCACTGATAGTTCGCAGGAAGGAGGGAAGCACCCCTGGGGCTTGTTACTTTCTCCATCAGCCCGCTCAACCTGCTGCCGATCATTGACAAAGCTTGGCAGGCAGCTGGCGAGGGCAAGTTCAGGACACTCCAGACCACCAGGCTGCTTCCCCCCCCCCCCCCGCATTCTTAATTAGATGCACAGCATTGGTGGAGGACCACTTGGGAATGGAGCTGGTTTCACTAAGGAGGTGAGAAAAGGCTGCAAAGTCGCTCTGTTGCTTTCTTGAAAAGTGGAAAAATAGAACGGGAGAGATGCCTTTCATGCCCCCAATAGCAAGGCCATTGTCACCTCACTGGCTCCTCAGCGGGAGTGACCACTGGAGCCAGCTATAAGGACTTCCAGGTCCAAGTCACACCCAGCCCGAAAGGTAAACAACTTGTTATTAGTGTGGTAAAAAAGACAGCCCAACACCTCCAGTTTCCTCGAGGACTTTTAGACTGGCTACATCTCCACTGAAATTTTTTTCAATTAACTTAAGGTTGCAAATTTTATAGTGTTGTCTTCAACAGATGCTATTAACTTTATGACAGCACAATCAAAGCCATTCAGTGGGGAAGTGCTGAGAAGCAGTTTCTTTATAGAGAGCCAGGCAAGGAGGGGCTCCCCTGCCACAGTGAAATTTATCATGTCTTTGCATCTGCTGCTCCCGGGGCCCCTGAGGAATGGATTTTGCTTTTGCTGTCCAGTAATCCAGGATTCATTCTTGTCTGTTTATCTACACAGCAAATTAACTTATTTTGATTTCTCTCAACAGCATTCATCCCCCCACTCCTAATTTAGCTTGTGTATCACTCTCTGCATTCTGTAAAGGAGCTCAATAATTTCAAGATGGCTAAAAGCCCTTGCTTCCTAAGGGGGGTAATCTAATGCTGAGAGTCGTTGTAGAGGGGTTGTTTTTTCTTTCCTTTTTTAAAGCTTGGGGAATATATTCATGTTGCTTGTACACCATGGAGAACAAACTACCAGTAAATTATTAGTTGTAATGAAAACAACTGTTTACTTGAAGCCAAGACATTCTGACAACAATTCTCTCTGCTTCATTCACAAGAATAAAATAAGACCAAGGGAACTGGCCCAATCCCTAGCCTGTCTTCACTATGCAGAAAACACTAAGGCTGGAGCTTCAAATGCGGTGAGCAAAATCAAAAGGCCCATTCAATATTTTTTACAAAATGGGGGGGGGGTGATGAACTTAAAATGACTGACCCCTCAGAGGCCACGTACCATTTTATAAAACGTTTTATAGCACACGATGATCTTTCAGCTTGAGGACAGACAGACAGATACAGAAGGCTGATTAAACCTGCCCTTCAAAGAAATCAAAGCTGCCGATACTAACACTTCTACTGACCATGCCCAGGCTTGGCCGCACAGCCGGGGCTGCCTTTCCAGAGATGACTGAAACTTGGCTTCATTGCTCTCTCTCTCTCTCACTGCCTTAAACCCAGGCCCTAAGTTATTTCATCTTCTCCGTCAAGGGCCATCTCCACACCCCCACAACTCTGCAGCTGTGCGTCATTTAAGAACTAGACTGCACTAAGTGGGATTATCACGCATTTTAGTCAACGTGTGAGCATCATGGAGTGAACTTCAACAAACTAAGATGACAGTAACATCAGAAAGGGATGTGATGCTTTGGGACCACAGCCTGTCCATGTTCCGACAGCACTGGCAAGGTTTGCTGGGGGCAGCGGCGGCGGCGGCGGCAGGGGAGGGGAGGTTGTAAGAAAGAACTGGGTGCTGCTTCTGTTATGACTGTACTATTACTAAAGTTCTGTAAGGCGGCGTCATAAGGTTTTGGAGAAGGACAGGTACTCGAGTGCAGGGCAGTTCAGCGAGCTTTGGGTAAGATGGGAGGTGGGGGAGTCAAAAGCAACTCAGTCAGCTAGACAAGCTCTCTAGCTGAAGAGGGGTACAGCCAATGACCCGTGAACTGCATTTATTGGTATTAGGTAACGGGAGGCTTTAGAAATGCTTGGATGCACCCAAGGAGATGGAGCTGGACCAGCGCACGCAGGGTCAAGAGAAAGGATTTCTGTGGCCAAACCAAGAGTGACCGGTGATGCATCAGAAACAAGTCTGGGGGGAAAAAAAAAGAGAGAGAACACAGTGGCTGGTGTCGCCATTGTGGATAGAAGGGTGGGGTGACATGGCAAAATAACCCACTAATAGAGAATCTGGAGTGGCAGGTGGGGTTCTGGTACTAACACAGGAAGGAGTAAGTGAGCTCTATATAGATGTATGTGTCATGCACTGAACAAAAATTCAGTTTTCCTTGGGGAGAAATGATAAGATCAGCACACTACAGCTATAGAATTCAATCGTGGAATGCTTTGTTCTTATTTGCGATAAAAATGGACCTTTTTTTTGGCCTCTCAAGATTGAGCAATACTATTTTGTTAGACAGTGTCCACGGTGCTGGGGATGTGGGGTAGATGGGTCAGAATTCATGCCACCTATGTTCTTTCCATGAAGCCCTCTCCACTGAACACACATGGAGCTCGCTGGCTGTGAAGAAATAGGAAGGCGAACTGGAACCCGAGTCCTACATGTGACCTTCACGCCTCCTCACAGCGCGGCTCGCTGCATTCATCCACCCATCTGCAAAGTAATGCCTGAGAGACTCTCGAGCAGAGACTGGTGCCAGGTAATTCTCTGCCCATATGTGCAGTTCTCGCCTCTAACTCTCATCCGGCTGCTCCCGGGACTTGCTGGGTTCTCGGACGGAGGAGTGCTCGGACACTTTATAGACTGCCAGTATCCCCGCTGATGCTCTGACCTGATACAGTGAACCTTAGCTTAGCAGCGGTCAGGCATTGGGTGGGTAATTAACACCAAGATCCCCACAAGGCAGAAGCATGGCTAGGACGCGAGCTGTGTGTCTGTCAGAGCCATGCTTTACCTAACGGCACTACACAGGGTGCCTCATTTCAGAGGCAGTTATTGTGAAGAAAGTGAATTCCAGATTAATTAAATTGTTTGATTGCTTTGTAATTAGGCTGAAGAAGTCCTGCGTCTTCGCCTCAGAAAAGCAAGCTGCAAATCTTTTTAAAAGGCATATGCTTTACCCACTATAGATTATTAATGTGCTTTTAATAGCTATCCGTTCACAAAATGACAGTTTCTGATGCCTCAATTTTCTGTAAGAACAGAGGGAATCCAAGAATTAATGACCGCTGCCATTTGGAATTCCTGGTGGATCAAAGAGTAAGCCCCCCATTTGAATGCTCATTCTCATTAGTTGACAACCCCCTTAAATGAGCTGTGACGTTTTGCACCATAACAAATCAGTGTGGTGTTTTCTGGATGCTTCAAGGGTCCTCAGCAACACATGACCATGCTCCACAACCTAAAGAGCAGACTGCACAGAAGCAAATCTAGGACCTCCTTGCACGATGAATGCTTGCAAGATTTATACAGGAACCTCCAACAGAATAGGCCGTGTGACATCAGAGTTCAAGTCGGCAGCAAACTTTGAGTGGATCCCACTGGACCAAAGCAGGTGATGTGTGAAGGAAAGTCAGAGATCTTCCTGTCACTTAGACACCTGTCTCCGAAATTGGCTCTTCTCCAGATATGATTGTGGAATATTAATTAAACCCGGGCAGCTGTTTAGGCCCTAAATAACCAAGGGCTATCTTTGATTAGCTGACAGTGGTGGTGTCTCTCACAAAGCTGCATGGTGCTCAATGCAGGACAGCGAATAAAGGAAACCAATTTACTTGGGTGTTCATGTCAAGAGCAGGTAATTTACGCTGTATTAAGGTTTTCTTATAATGCGGGTTTTCTCTGCCTAAGCCCAACATAGCCAGAGCCCCTGCCCACTGCCTGGCTGAGTCAGGTAAGAAACATTCATTCATCCCTCTCCTTCACAGAAGGGAAGGACAGGATGGAGATGTGTCTAGTTCTTCTATGGCCAACGGGCTACAAGCAGGCTGGGCCAGCAGCAGGGAAATGTGTGAGGCAGCTGTTAGTATAGACAAGGGGGGGGGACAACAGTTAGAATGCAGATCTCGGGGAGGTACTGACAAGAGAACCAATGTGGTTGGTTGAAACGTGGGATTCAATAGGCCTGGGAAGGGAGAAATCAAGAATGGTTTATCATCACACATCTGACAGTGGACCAGGGCCTCACTCAGACACCATCATCAGAGACGCTGCTTCTTGCAGTAGATGGAAAGTAACATGAGAACTGCATGGACAGTGTGCAGTGTGTCTGAGATACTCTGGAGCACTCAGTCCTGGATGGCACAACTCCATCCAGTCCCTCCACTCAAGGCTCACGGATCTATAGAGGAAAGGGGGGAAGGGGACTTTAAAAGCCAGAGGTGATGGCTGACTCCAAGGAAACAGTTTCTTCAGATGTAACTGATGCACATACAAACTCAAAAAGATTGTGGCAGCACACACAAGGCTGCTCAGGTTCAAGCCAGACAGGGGCCCAGCACTGAGAGCAGGGAGAGGACGATGGAAGCCACCACCACCAATCAAGAAGCATCTTTAACCAATACTTGCTGGCAAAGAAAAAAAATTCACTTCTCTCCAATGGAGCCCCAATGGATATATTAAGTACACGTCAGGGCAGGCCCCATGCCTCGGAGTATCTGTCTGACCAACTCAAAATGAACTCAATGATATTTTTGTAGTTTTATTTTGTTTTGTTTGCTATGGAATATTCCTTTATGCTGTGTGAAAATATGTTGCTGCGACAGATTTAAAAAAGAAGCTGATTGGCCAATAGCTGAACAGGATAAGGTTGACAGGAGAGCTAGACTAGTAGAATGCTGGAAGGAATAAGGGTGGAATCTGGAGTCACCCAGCCAGATGCAGAGGAAGCGAGAGATGAATGTGCCATGCTAATAAAGGTACTGGCATATAACAAAGCATAAATAAGGAATGTGAATTAACTTAAAATATAAGCGCTAGTTAGTAATAAGCTTGAGCTATTGGCTGAACATTTATAATTAATATAAGCCTCAGTGTGTATACTTGAGAGCAACTGCAGGACAGGAAAACTGCTTGTCTTATTTTGCTTTGTTTGGGCAATTTCTGTCTTATTGACTGACTTACAGAGGCAAAACTTCAGATAACTTGAAGTGCATTGAAATGTGTTCATATTTATATGCATGCAACTATAGACAACAGTTCTTAAAGGTAACAATACTATTAGTGTCACCTACATGATTAATAATTTTGCTAGAGTTTTCTTATTACACTTGAGTACCAATAACTTTTCTCCACTTCATGTTACTTAATGCCTAATGGCTTAATGTCTTTGTTTTCAGACACTCAAACCAGGTGACAGAAAAGATAATGTAGAGAAAAGTTTCATGGGGTAAAGATAAAAATTCAGGTAATAATTGCAGTTGTTCTGTCTACTGAAGGGAGTACATATTGCATATTCTATTCCATCTCTGTCTTCCTCTGATATATTTACAGTCCTAAGGGTCTATGATGATAAGTTCTGGGTAAACACACAGATGCACAGAAGGTATGCTTTGAATTCTCAGTGCTTCACTTAGTGCCTAACACAGAGAACTTGAAACACACTGCTTTAGTTTTCAAAGCCAATTAAAGTTCTCATTGTGCACAGTGCACTGAGTTCCCTGTGAGAACAAATGATGAATGAATAAGACATGGTAACCAGTAACTTATTGGCAGAGGCAGATAATACATTCTACCCATTCTAGACCATCTTAAAAAAACCCATTCTGGAGATGTACTCATTTGAGGAAGACCTTTTCCTAAGTTAAAGCCTTTAAGTGCATCAAAATTACTTTAAAAAAATCAATGATGGTAAATTAGTTAATATGCTGTTTCATAACAGACTTACAGTATCACATGCATAATGCTTTCTAAGGAGTGAGTGATGAGGTTATAGGGTAGAAGACATATAGAGAGTGGAAGAAAGACCCAGTAAGATGTCAACTCCTGTGTCATGAGACTCACAGATGTCTATTGTCTCTGTTTCATGAAGCTGTTCCTCTGGAGCTTGTGTCCTGTGTTTGAGACGTGGTGGCACTGACACGAATCCCTTGGAGATGTGCTGTAATGGGTTCTTGAGAATGTTTTAGCTTTTCGTTGACCCTTCCTTGTTACTCTGAATTGATGTCACATCTCAAGGTGATCCCAAGTAAAGACCGGTGAACAGTAAGAGTGATGAAGAAAGTTGATTTGGGGCTGTATGCTTCCTTCCCATCTACAGTAATTCATCTTCTCAGCAACGGAGAAGAGATTGCTTTCACCCTTTGTTTAAAGTTCCTGGGTTGTGTCTGTAAGGTCAAGGAAGGAGAGGCAAGAACACAGACACTGTAACAGATATTCCTAGCTTCCATGTAATTACATGGAACTTGATCAGTGCTATTAATCGTAGATAACTAATTAGTCCCTGAATCTGGGTAAAACTGGGTTAAAGAATACAGCAATGTGTGCATGTTATTATTTTTCCTATCTGACAGGAATGGATTTCAATTCCTTAACATAATTAGATACAAAGAACTTCCCTTTTATCCTAGAAGAGGGGGATGTTATCAGGAAATTGGTTCTTAGACTGTTTGTAATTTCCAGTCACAACAGAGGCATTTTAATGAAAGGCTGTGCATCACCACGACTTCCTAATACACTGTAAAGGTGATTCTTATAAACCTTTTCCTTTTAGCTCCTTTTAGTTAAAGAACGAATACTAACGTGAAGCCGGTCCTATTTAACAAATTCTGGATGCTCCTGTGGAATCTAGTGGGTAAATAATTATTGTCTGGGCTGGGAATTTCACTAACCTGTTCCTTCATAATAAAATAATATGGAATGAGCTGGGACTTTAACAAGTTGGAATTCTTAGTGTCAGCTCTTAGAAACCACACGAACCCTGCAAATCCCCAGGCCTGAGCCTCCTCCTCCTTCAACAAGTTCCTCACGGTTCTCCTTTGTGCTCCCTTCCATCAGCGAAGGATGGGTTCTGAGTGCGGGTTGCACACTCAAGCCAGCCTTAAAAATGCTGACGTCCAGGCCTTGCTCCGCTCCCTTTGAGCAAGAAAACCATAATAGGTGTCTGGGCATGAGAAGCACACCTTAGACATTGTCATGTCCTACAGGTCACTCTCCCTTAACCAGGACCTACCCGGGCTTCTGTTCCTTTGCCCACTTTTCTCTGAAACTCAACTCCCTACTCTCAATGTATTAACTCAATGTCCTTTTACATATTCCTCTCTCTCTGACCTCTATGTACTCTCAAAAGGGCAGTTAGACATGAAATATCTCCCCTACCAACACAAACAAATGCTAGCTTGCTGTGTCAGCACTTTCAACCCCGCTTGCCCACATGTGGCTCTCATGGGATAATAAGATAAGGCAGTGTTCCTGAGTAACAAAGATTCCAAGTTCCCAATTGGTTTCTGAAACCACAAATAGAACAAATACTACATATGCGATTTTTTTCCCTACTCATACATATCGGATGCTTAGTTTAAAATGTTAGGTACCAGAGAGGTTTCCAGTGTTACGGTTGAGATATGAAGTATCCCTGAAAAAGATTTGTGTGTTAAAGGCTTAGTTCCAAGCTGCTGGCGCTACTGAGAAATTACTGGAACATAAAGGCTTGGAACCAATCAGTAGATTCATTCGTTGATGAGTCTGTGGCTTGGGCTATCCAGACATGGGGCCTATTTAAGCAACAGTAGGGCATTTGAGATGTGACTCTGAGGGGAATATGCTATTGCTGGCCTCCGTCTCTCATTCATATTCCCTCTCCCTTCCTCCTTCCCCCTCCCTCTCCTCTCCCTCTCTGCCATCATTCCTTCATGAACTGAGCAGCTTTTCACTGCCATGTACCTCTGCCAAGATGTTGCCCTTTCCACAGGCCCTTAGTGATGAGGTCCAGGGAACATGGACTGAAAGCTGTGTGCTGTGAAGACCAGATGAAAGGTTCCTCCTCTTCAGGGATTCTCCCGGGTATTTTGTCACAGTCGCAGAAAGATGAGTAACATAAACACTGCCACATCTATTCTAGCGTACGGCTTTTTCATTGTTGCTGTTCCCTTACTAACTGGAGAACTTTTGCCTTCTTAATTTAAAGACTACACTCTTAGCTTCTCTAAACTGGGACCGTTATTCAGGAAAAGAAAGGATACTTAACACATTCCCTGAGATGCTCCAGACATCTGCCACGGGACACCACTAGCAAGAGACTAATGGACCTGATGTACAAGTTGATGTCTTAGGCAGGATATGGGAGAGCAACGGCGATTTCATCACACTCCGCCAAGGGCCAGTGAAGAAGTTACCTACGGGATTTCCATTTAATGTGTTTTAATGTTTAAAGCTTATATTTAAATTTAATATATAAAGTTCACCATGGATAACTGAAGCCACAGGAAGCAAAGCTGTGGGCATGGGATACATCCCCACACATATGCAATAGCAATTCTCTTCTGTTTGCCCACATATTCAATCATTGTCTCAGTATTACAGTAGCCAGGATAGGGAATCAGCCCTCATGTTCACCAACTGATGAGTGGATAGAGAAAATATCATCGGGGTAGAGAGATGGCCCACTGTTTAAGAGCATCTACTGCTCTTGTAGAGGACGACGTTCAGTTCCCATATCACACAGCTCAAAACTGCCCAAAACTTTGTATGCTCTATTCCCAGGGCATACAAAGACCCCTGGACTCTGTGGACACTTCCACACACGGTACACACACACACACACACACACACACACACACACAATGAAGTTCTATTTGGTCATAAAGAGGAAAAAACTATATAATTTGACAGAAAACAGATAGAAATAGAGATTGTTCTGTTCGGCAAAATATATAAGACTCCAAAAAATAAATGTCGCATGTTTTATGGCATATGTGGGATATATATTACATGTGTGAAGAGACATGAACATGGGAAGGGACCTGGTATGGGGATGAGAGGACTATGGAGAGTGACGAATGTGGTCTTCATACATGATATAGCGGAGTGAAAGTACCATTATAAAACTTACCACATAAAGGACGTATGTTGATTCAAAGGTTTTTAGGTTAAAAGGAAATGAGTAGTAACTGTGGACATCAGGTGAGGTGTGGCTGTAGGGTAAGCCAGTGAAAATGCTGCCACAGTTTTGTCTTTGGGGCAATAATGTGGCAAACACTGACCCCAGAACTCTCCAGGCAGGAAAGATGACAGAAAGGAACACAATAGATTCTGTTCACAGCAAGAAGAGCAAAGCCCTGCATTCTAACGGCAAGAAGAGCAAAGGCCTGCATTCTAACGGCAAGAAGAGCAAAGGCTTGCATTCTAAAAGGAGCTCTTGGGTCACCTCACAGGCGTGGCCTTCGAGCTGGGCCCTGGAGGGCAGTGGAAGAAAAGAAATGAAGAGGTGAAGGACACGGAGCAAGCAAAAGGACAGTCACAAAAGTAACAGCACATTCTCATAGGTTTCAATTATACTACGAAAGCAATTACATGCCCAGGTCAAAGAAAATGCAAATAATTCAAGTAGTTAAGCAAAAAATTATTTTTTAGAAATCTTTCACAACCTCTGAACCTTATTCCTTGATTCACTAAAATAACCTTTATTTATTTGTTTTTTAATCATGGTTCTAGGAATGAAATCCAGACTCATCTGAACCAGTCCCCAGCTCTACCTCTCATTCAGACACCGGGCTCTTTTCTAGGCTTTGGGCCCAGCCACTCCTCTACTACTCAGATACAACCTCTTTCCATAGGGTGATCGCCAGACATACAGATGTGCCATCAGGAAATAGTCACGTAAGAATACCTCAAGAGTGTACTGCCGTGTATAGTGCTTTTTGTTTTTATAACTTTTGGAGGTTCTGTACTAATGGCTGTTTTCAATAACCTAGCAGTAACCTTTTGTGACATGTCTAAATCTTTAACCCATCATTTTTTAGTAGCAAAGACAATTCTAATAGACACATACCACAGTCTATTAGTGGATATCTGCGCTGACTTGGATATTTTGATGACACACTGAGTATCTGCTGAATGTTTGTGTGACTATATCCCAGAGCTAAGTTCCTAGAAGCAGATACACTGGCTCATGGGTAGGTGTGCTGTCCACTTTGGTCTCCATAGCCCCATTTCTCTTCAAGAGCACTGTACTGATTCAGAGTCTTACTGGGCACAGGGGCAGTTTTCCCCAGAGATAGCCAACTATGACATGATTTTTAGATTCAAACAGTAGATAGGAATCACACTGTTTGACAAGAATCTTTTTATATTTATTTTTCAGATTTGCTGAGGTATAATAAAAAAATTTATATTTATGGTATAAATGTTTTGCTGCACAAATGTATTGCGATTGCCACAATTAAAGTTACGAACATATGCATCATACGTTTAGCACTGTTTAAGTGATTCTGAGTGAGGTCAGTAACCTTTGAATGTCCTGACCTTTTGTATTTTTTTATTATTTTATTTTACTTTACTTGTATGGGTATTTTGCCTGTATGCCTCATGCCTAGAGGTCAGAAAAGGGCATTAGAGTCCCTGGAACTGTAGTTCCAGATGGTTCTAAACTACATGTGCTCTTAACTGCTGAGTCATCTCTCCAGCCTTTTTCTGTGTTTTTGTTTGTTTGTTTGTTTGTTTTGTAGTACAAAGTTCCTAGTTCATTTTTTATTCCACTGAAGTTCTTATTACTTCTCATTGTTTCCACTCTGAAGCAATTCCGTCAATACCATGAAGCTATATTCTCATTCCTATTGTCATTTCGTGTGTTCATGATAACTTCCCTGGAGAAAACCTTGTTAACCTTATGCATTTTTCCTTTACGACTACTAGGTTTTGAGCATTGGTTAGAAAGACTTTCTTTGTTTGAAAATTAAGTCCTAAATGCATCCATACTGTCTCCTCACATTTTCATGGCTCCTTTAAAAACACATAAAAAGCCAGGCATGGTGGCACATGGTGCTGTTCCCAGCAATTGGGGGACAGGCAGCTGGAAACCTGGTCTACACAGCGAGTTCCAGGCTGGCCAGGGCTACATAGTAAGACCCTGTTACAAGCTCACAAGAAAACCACTTAGAAATCTGTACCAGTGTTGCCTGGTATAAGGTCTAGGGTAGGAGCCCAAGTTACTTCTTCTCAAATGGTTAATGGCTGGACACGGTGACTGCGCCATCTACCATTGTCCTTCCCAGCAGGATGCTCTGGGGAATGCAAGTGGTTGGATGTCACAGTTGTAGAACACTAAGTTAGGCAAGGGAGGGTGAGGAGTAGATGATGGATGAAGACTGGGGTCAGCTGGAGAGGTCCTTGGGGCCAAATTCCAGGTGATTCTTCACCTGGCTGAAGCTCCCGTTTTAGCAAGTACTCCAGGTGGTTCTTAGGTGCGCTAGGCCTCTGGAAGCTTAGCCTTTGAACAGGGTTCTTAACCTTGGCTTCAAATTAAAACAGCCTGGGGCCACTGGGATATCCCAAAGCCCAAGCCACACTGCAAAGCAATTAAGTGAGAATGGGGAGGAGGTGGCTGTGACCATCAGTCATTTTTAAGGCTTCCCAGGTGACTTCCCTGTACATTCAAGTTTCAGATAGCTGCTGCAGCTTCTGCTTTAAGAAAAAGGTAAATTTTACAGCTCGAGTTGTCCTCCAGCTTTACAAGGTATGGGAAATCTCTAGAGAGCTTTTTAAAAGATACACACTGACGCCAGGTCAGACACCTGAAGTTTCTCATTTAATTGGCCTGGGGTCTGGGTCTTTAAGCTCCACTGTTGATTCTGATGTATGCCAGGTTTTACCCACCCCCAATGCAGGAATTCTCATTGCCCATGCAGCAGGTCACGCAGATAGATGGGCACCCTCGTACTCCTGTCCCAGATCTGGGGTGGAGCTTCGGCAATCGACATTTCTAAGCAGCTAGGTCCTGCTGCAGCCCTGTTCTGAGGGCCCCAAAGGAACCACTCTGCTGTGTGTCATACTCATGAGTATTTTCTTTTAGTTAAAAGGCTCGAGGAAGTTCCTGGTTTGTTCTGTTTCCTCTTAAAGCAGCTTCAGAAGAGAGGGTCAGTGTAGGTGGGGCATAGGAAATGAGGACACACAGAAGAGGAATCCCAGTTTTCATTTCTTCCAGAAGTCTTCAGTCAGTGGCTTCGGCTCTGGACAGAGAGGTGAGGTCTAAAGCCTACTGTAGAAGTAGGAAGGGTGTAGTAAGAGGTAGAGCCTGGAGTTAGCTATGGTGGTACACACAAGTAATCCTAGCACTTAGTGGATGAAGGCAGAGTCATCAGGAGTTCAAGGTCAGCCTGGGCTACACAAGACTTTCGGAAAAAGTGACAGAATCAGAATAGACAGGCTTACTGATAAGTTTGGGAAGGGGCAACTCCTGGACCCCAGATGCCAGTGGGGCACAGATGGAGGGTGCCATGGAGAGGGACAAGCATCTGTGTGGAGGAAAGAGGTCTCGGCTAAAGATTGAAATGTGGGGAAGATCAGCACACACCCACGAGTGAGAAAGTGTATCCACAGGGCGCATGACTCAGGTTTCTGACAGTTACACTGGGAACAAAAATGTGTCACGATGGAGGTAGATCCAGAGGGAGAAAAGAGAAAGTTCCCATGGTTAACTGTGCAGGCTGCTGAGGCTGAGGTGTGTGTGTGTGTGTGTGTGTGTGTGTGTGTGTGTGTGTGTGTGTGTGTGTGTGTGTGTGTGTTCCGTGGACCTGTCCACAGGGAGGTGAAAGTGGGTCTCCTGCAGGAGAGCACTTAGACACCAGGTGTGAAAACCCAGTAGAGTGTCACCACCAATTAACCCAGAGCAGTGTAAAATCAGAACCATCTTCCCAGGGTGTTTCAAAAGGACTTGATGACTGTTTTTCCAAGACAGATAATAAAGATAATGAATAACAACATCTGCATTTGGTTATTAATTAAGCTGCAATTTCAAAATAAGACACTTCAAATGTTCTATTAGTTAAATATTATCATGGCATGATTTTAAAACCCTGTATTAAAAATGTGCTATCAGCTGTAAACTGGGTAATTCCTAAGTGAGGGTTAGCTTTCACAGTTTATGATAGCCTCTTGCTAGAGAACAAAATCTCAACCTTTCTTCCCTTAGTTCAGAAGACTTACAAGCTTATAATCTTTACAGGGGACAAGCTTAATCAGGGACGTTTAAGCATTTCATTTTTAATTAACATTTATAAATACCTGAATACATGTGTATATTTATTTAATGACATGATTTTCCTAGCTTTCCTAGCTAGTCTCCTAGTGAGACTAGCTTCACTAGTCTCATGCTAGAAATCCTCCTTCCTCTACCTCCCAAATGCTGGGGCTACTGTGTGTGTGTGTGTGTGTGTGTGTGTGTGTGGAGAGAGAGAGAGAGAGAGAGAGAGAGAGAGAGAAGGAAAATGTGGTGCCATGTGGCATTCCAACACATGAGCAGGATCACGGAAGGAAAACTTTAGAACATTTGTGACTTAAAAAAATATATAATAAAAATAAGGAAATGGTTTCATTTTGTAATGCTTCCAAAGAGTGATTAACTCACATAAAACAAAAAGACATTTTTCTTCAGCAATAGATGTCGTCAAAAACACTCCAGCCCTGGGTGAGCCTCTGCACTACTACGCTGTAGCAGATGTGTGCTAACGGTGGACGTTAGGGTTAGGAGGAAGATACTGGCATCTGTACATCACCACCATGGGGCTGACTAAGGGGAAATGGGGCAGAGGAGGGAACTCAGCCTTGTTCCTGATCCTGGGAAATGCCACCCATAAAACTGTGTAGCCGCTCAAGAAGAGGCAGATGGTGAGAGGGGAAGCAAGCACACATGGGATTTTTCTGCTAAAACATTTAAAACCCATATAAAAAAGGAACTGCTCACTTTTAAAAATAACCTTTTAAAATGTGATATGAAAGGTAACACACACAATTAGAGACTTGGAAAATACATTAACTAATAAAAGTGAAAACCTAATCCTTTTAATATATATTTGTGATAATTTTTCATTAACCTATTTTTGATAGTGTAAATATGCATACACAAACATATTTAAATTGGGTTACAAGCCATATTTTTTGTGTTTTGCTTTTTATGCAATTATAATCCTCCTACACACCATAAGCTAGTTCTCCATTTTTTTTTTTTTTCTTGGCGATATGAATTTAGCCCCAGGACTTAACACATGCTAAGGGCACTTTCTACCCCTGAGCTACACCATCAGCCTGGAGTCATGAATTACACACTTTAAGCCTCTTCTTACAGTTCAATGCTTGGGTTTCATAAATGATGCCGTAGCCACTACCCTGAAATGGAGATTTTTGAGTTCTTGAGTATAGTTCCTTCTATGGCACTTCCTAAAATACAAATAATAGTTTAAGTGATGTGAACTCCTTTTTAGGATTAGGCCCTGGTTCTCTGTGGAATGACCCAACTTACATGGAAAAGATCCATTTCATTCCACCAGCATTAGAAATGAATATGGCCACATTTATCTTTTAATATTTGGGAAGCAAGTGAGAATGGCATGGTTCTGACTCGCATGTTTTTGACTGACTGTCGAGACTCCACTGTTCATTGGATGACTTGTTGTTGAGCTGTCTTGCTCCTCTCTGCTCTACTCTGGGTTCCCTGTTCAGGCCTGCTGTGCGTCTACTCCATGGGGCACGCGAGTTTTCCATACATTCATTTTTAAAGAGTCTCAGATGTTACCAATGCTGTCAGGTGTGTGTTGGTGCTTTGCTTTCATTTATGGTGTTTTGAAACTTACAGCATTCTAGTTCTCAGTTAAGATGTGTGCTTTAAATTCTCTAAATTACATGTATGTGGATGTGTGTGGTAGGTCAGTGTGCACATGAGTGCCAGTGACCATGTGAACTGGAAGTACCAGATCCCCTGCAGCTGAAGTTACAGGTGGTTGTGAGACACCACAACCTGGGTTCTGGGAATCGAACTCAGGTCCTTGTAGACAGAATTTCATTCCCAGGGTCCTGTTGACCCTCAGCCTTAAATAAACACAGAGACTTGTGTTAATTGGAAACTGTTGGCCGATGGCTTGGGCTTCTTACAGTCTAACTCTCTCTTAATTATTAACTTAATTAAAACTACGTATTGCCACAAGGCTGTGGCTCACCAGTAATCGGGCATGTTATTCCTTCAGCAGCTACAGAGCTTCTCCCTGATGGCCTCTCTGCCTCTTCTCAGAATTCTTCTCGTCTGGTAGCCCCACCTATACTTCCTGCCTGGCTACTGGGCAATCAGTGTTTTATTCATCAAGCAGTAAGAGAAACATCGGTCCTCTACAAGAACAGTATGTACTCTTAAGTGCTACGACGTCTCTCCAGGCCAGGGCTTTGCAACCTTAGGCTTCACAACCCCTCTGGGGTTAGAACAACCCTTTCACAGTGTCTCGTAAGACCATTGCAAAACAGAGATATTTACATTATGATTCATAAAATAGCAAAATTACAGTTAAGAAGTAGTAATGAAAATAACTTTCTGGATGTGGGTCACCACATGAGGAACTGTATTAAAGGGGTCACAGTATTAGGGAGGTTGAGAACCACTGCTTTAGCCCCTAAAGTCTTAATATATTAATCCAGTCAATCATTCCTCTCTGGGGATTTTTCCCTACTTTATCATGCTCTGGAACTATTTCTCTCATACAGGAGACAGTATGCAACTTTATAACTTATACTAAAAGATTATCACATACTCACGTGCATATATTAATTTTTCTTTTTTCATGGTAAATTTAAGTTCCATGCAAGCTGTTTTAGTGTGTAGTGTGTGGGTGGCTCACTTTAAATATTCCTCATCAGCTTAGTCAACAAGTGATGCTAGGGACACTGCTGCTTGTTTCTCGGTGGTTCCCAGTGGCTCCCAGGTTGTCACCCCATCATCTGTACTCCCTGTCAATGCTCATGTTACGACTGAACCATCATCTGGGTTACTGTCACTTTATGATATTTGCTAATTTCGGGCATATCAGCTCAGACCCCGAGTTTATTTGGCTAACTCTCTATTCAAGTTTCCCAGGTGAACCCTGGAGTGATAAGTGCTTTCACCGTGGACTTACTGTATTCTAGCAGCTTCCTCTTGTAGGAGGAATTCCCCCATCTTGCTTGAGCCCTGTCTTCCTGAGGTTGATGCCCCCACCCACTCTTCCAGATGTCCTTCTTGTTAGAAAATAGGCAGAGCTGTGCCCAGCTAAGTCTAAGCCTCACTTAGGAGTCAAAGGAGCCGGTGCGAAGGTCTGCCGTGGTGGCAGATGGGTGGCAGACGCTTCCTTTTGGGGAACACCAGTCTAGGACTTTCTAGAACTCAGAACCCTGAGGGGCAGTATCTGTGAGTCCCTCCACACACCGCTAACTCATGCTCTGGGTGCTTTTCTGGGTATATAGCCTCCAGTAATCGCTCTGATATCCCTATATATTCTATGATCTATTATATTCTGCCTCTTCAACTGAAGAGTCCATTTTGTGCTTTCAGTGATGGTAACAGAGTTTTACACATACACACAACACCCACAACACAAACACACACACACACACACACACACACACACACACACACACACCTCATGAAACCCTGACAAGAAGTCTCACAACATTTAGCCTTTTCTTCTATGAGAACAGCATATTAATCTGTCACTCAAGATAATTTGGTTTTCAAATACACTCCTGCTTTTTGTTTTCATAACAATCCCTTTCAAGGCTCCTTCAATTTGTATGATGCATACTTCCTGCTCTTTGGAGGGGTGTGGTAGAAGGGTATGGAAAAGAACAGGAAGTGTTAACATGAATTCATTCATTTCTTCTATGATTATGTTGAACTTATTATGGATGTAATAAATAGCATAATTTCTGCATATCTATGTTGTACATAGTTGACCTCATCCACTTGCAAGTTTAAGACACATTCACTTAGGTCTCCTGGGTTGTCTAGATTATTCATAGCACATAAACATAATAAATTTTAATAGTTTTGTACTTAAAATTTCATTTCAATTTTATGTATCACTTGACTATAAAGAGCCTCTAGAATAAAGTAGACATTAATGAGGAGATTTTTTAATAAAATGTTTCTAGTATTTCACTAGAATAAGATAATGACCATTAGTCTAAATTAGATGGCTTATTGGATTATGACATTTTCCATTCCTTCTCATTTTCAAAGGATTTTTAGTAGAAATAAATGTTGAGTTTTATCAGATGCTTTTGCAACATCTACTTAGTATCTGGCCCATTGCTATGTATTATATTCATAATTAATCAATATTTTTGAAATAAAGCCCAGTTATTCTTATACTGTTTCACTAAATTTTAACATTTATATTCCAAAATGTAGTGAGTCTGTAATTTTCCTACTCTTTACCCTGCAAGTATTTTTTTTTTAAATTTTCATTTATGACATATGAGGAAATCACTGCTTGCTTTTCATCCTGGAAAATTACTACCTTAAAATGTTTACAAAGTACATCTGGACACTTATTTTACTTAAGTCATGAGTTCAAAGGGAACAAAACACTGAGTTCTTTAGAACTGGCTGACCTGGAACTCACGCTGTAGACCAGGTTAACCTCAAACTCAGAGCTCTGCCTGCCTTTGTCTCCTGTGTGTTGGCAATGAAGGTGTGCAACACCGTGCCCGCCTTTCTTTTTGTTTTAGAAGTCTAGAGTGTCAACTGTCATCATATCCTGAAATGCCAAAGTCATGTCTTCAGTGAGGAACACAAAGCTAATATAAATCAATGTGGGAGCAAAGAGTTTTTAAAAGTGATTGATGGTGGATAAGTGTATAAAACACATTTGATAATGAAAGTGTAAATTTTTTCCCGAAAGTGTAAAATTGAAAGTGAAGCTTCCCAGTTTCCATTTCAAAGGCCAGTTCTATCTGTATGTGAATTCCTGAAATTGTGTAGAATTTTGGCCTGGTTAATTTTGGTGTATGATATTTTTTATCTGATTTCAAGTTCTAAAGTTTATAAATACCATTGAAAGAAAATGCAAATACAACTTAGATGAATATTTTAAAGCAACATTAATAAAATATAAATAACCCAATCACCTCATTCAAAAGAAAACCAAATTAAGGCTAAGTCTGAAGACAAGAGAACTGTTCCAAACCACATTTGATTGCGGGGAGACCACAAGAAAGACTCTAGGAATATCAATGGATCATTTTTATATCAAAGGGGGGAAAGTAAGCCTAGTCCATAAGATGTTCACAACATCTAATGCCTGAACCGATGAAGCAGTTCAAAATGTCAGTCCTCTAGAGGAGCCCTCAAGTGCATCTGTATGGTGGGTGCTCTGCCAGTCCGGAGGATGATGGCAGGTGAGGATGCATGGTTCTCCGCCCATTGTTTTCCAGGTAGACACCATGCCCCCCAAGACGATCCTGGAGTTGGGTAGTCATCCAGAGATGTGACAGCTTCACCCTGTTCATCTCCTGACTCCTCTTTTACATGCCATAAGAAGAGAGCTTATTCATAAAAATAATGCAAGAGCTCATTTTTAGAAATAATGCTAGAGGGTATTCTCTTCTTGTAACTACTATAAAATTATGCACAACAACAAATATAAATTGGGTGTTTCTTTTTGGAAGAGTGAAGTCTTCTATCCCCACCTCACTTGCAATTCTCTGGCAGGAGGACGGAAGACACACAATGAGATGGGAGTGATTTAAAGCCTCTGTGGAGATCTCCTGGCCTTCTCCTAGGCTCCTCACAAAGTCATCCTCAGGGAGCATTCCAGGGCCTTCCAGCACAAAAGGCAGAGACTTGGGGAACATGGTTCCGTGTTGGCTCCAACTCTAAGCAGACCCATAATACTTAGAGGCACAAATCTTGGTTTTCTAGAACTTGGTTTTCAAACGTGCATGTGTGCGTGCGTGCGTGCGTGCGTGCGTGCGTGCGTGTGTGTGTAAAGCCAAATCTTTAGCTCAGACAAAAGATTATTCCAAGTAGGGAATGTGACAGACTGAACTTCTCTGAGTGAGAACAAAGGCAGGGTAAGGGAAAGTGAGGCCAGACTCTAGCACAAAGACAGCCTGTGAGGAACTACTGAGGTTGTGACCTGTGAAGCTAATCCTTTTAATACCACAAATTCCCAACACAGCTCTAGGCAAGGGCAAGTGCCCTGGCCAAAGGAGGCCAAAGGTAGTAGAAAACACTATCACAGATGACTGCCTGAAACCAGCACACAGGAACCAAGTTGCACTGACAATGCAGACTCCAATAAACCTGTCCGATTTGCCTCGTGCTTATCTACGGTTTCTGTGTCACAAATTCAAGTGGAACAGGTAATCCTTCAGGTGTTTCTGAAAAACCTCATTCTGTTGGGTGTCATAATACATTTAGAGCAGTCACATTTACACAAGGAGGCATGGGTGCAAGGGCGGGCGAGCTTTACCACTCCCAATGAGTAGATGAAGAGACCTTCAGAAGAACCCGTATGGCAGACCCAGTGTGGTATTGCTGATACAGGAAGGGATGGAAGATGAAGGTTCCTTACCCCACCATCTGTCAGCTACACCCTTAATCCATGGGCACTGGCTGAGAGGACATCTGGAAGTAGCCCCTTTAGTTACAGGACAACTACAGGTTTCTACTGGAGGGCTGTAGTGCTCAGTGCCTGGAGGAAGACAGCTCTGCAGCCTCATGAAACAATGCCACCCTCTAACACCACCAGGACACTCTGATGTCACTAGGCACCCAATTCCTGGAAGTCTAGTACAACCAGCTACTGTTTAGTTACAGAGAACACACTTAGCAGGTGCTCACATGGGTGTCAATCTGGTGATCCTCTAACACATCCCTGACACTTCTTAAACGTCATTCGCAGTGAGGCTTAAGAAACATTTCCTGTGGACACAATCTCTAGCTTCTAGGGCCTCAAAAATTCAGGACAGTGGCTGCTCCAATGTCACAAATACAAGATAATAAAAGGTTATAACTTTATGCTTTTTACTTTTTAAATTACATTTGTATTTATTTTGGAGTAGAGGAGACCACAAGGCTAGGCACGCTATGAAGGTCAGAGGATCCTTGCGGCTCCCAAGGATCAAAGTCAGGTTGTAAAACTTGGCAGCCAGTATATTTACCCGCTGACAGCATTGTCGAGGCTAGCAAGTCCCAGATGAAGCCAATGAATGAATTAACTGTTGATCATAAACATTTATGCACTATGCTATCCATCATAATGTTTCCTAAAGGAACAAAACAATTCTGGAAAGAGTTGGACTGTTATGGCACCTTCATAAAATAGAGTGTTAAGAAGATTCAATGAGGTGGGAAAATACTCCAAAAATAAGACTATAGACACACCATTGTATTTATGATCTCATACTTTTATGAATAATGTGTATTATATATACAATATATAATATGCATTATACACACTGTATCCTATGTGCATATACTTGTGAATATTTATTTGGATATGCATATGTTATAAATAATAGGCATATATACAAAAAATATATATATTTCAGTATATGCCCCAAATGTTAAGAGTAGTTGATCTGAGTGGTAATTAAGACTTTTGATGAGTTTTATCTTCTGTATATTTTCACATATTTTACTGATTTTCTACAATGAGCAGAGACCGCACTTAGAAACAAACAAACAAAAAAAAAAAACAAAAACAAAACAAAAAAAAACCAGAGTTCTTTAAAAAGTTCATTGAAAAATACCTAAATATTTCAGGTATTTATTTGTCAAGCAAAGGTTAATTCTTCCTTCTGAAACTGTACACCTTTCTTCACCTGCTTCCTCTCCAGTCGAGGGAAACCAAAGCCTGCTCCCAGCTCCAGCGCAGGGGTGTGTCTGGCTCCTCTCGCCTGTACTTGACCTCTAACCCCCTCCCAGCTTAGATACTTGAGCGTTTCATCACCGGCTCTGTAATTACCCAGTGTTACTCCTAACATAAAAGCTGAGACCTTGAAAAGCCTGCAATTTACATGGCTTTTGTAGAGTGGTATTCACATGCTGCTGTGGTAAACTCAACAATCTACGTGAAAGCAGCTTTAGAGCCAGAATTGTAATTATGCCAGAGTGAGCGAGTTCAAAGTTGGAGATGACATCGCTGTATATGATACTTTAATATGCCAGAAAGAGAAAGGGGTTTGTTAACATGTACTTGGATTTGAAGTACAGGCTTCCACACTTCTTCAGAGAATGTTCTGGCAACTACAGGGATGGGCACTTTGGTTAGACTGAGCATGTAGCCTTCTGGAAACAGGGCAAAGACAGCTGGCCATGGCCCTCAATAATTGGGGTCTCCAAGTTCTTTCATCTCTTTGAACTCAATGTTGCTACATGTCCGCAGACCCTCACCCAGCTAACCGTCTCCCTAAAGACAGTCTGCATTTGCATACAGCTGCGATTCCTGACTCAAGTTCTGGGAGAACTTGAGCATGAGATAAGGGTGAGGTAGAAACCCAAGGGCCAAAGCCACAGAGTCACAGTGACAGCTACCACGCTGCGGGGAAGCTGCGGGAGTGAGGAGAGCATCCAGCAGGGGCTGAAGTGTACAATGGTCTATAGAAGAGAAACAGCCATACCACTCATAGATCAGAAGAGCTTGTTTCCACAAGTCGGCATATCTAAACTGCAGGGATTTAGAAGACATGATCACATCTGCTATTTATACTGATAAATGCACTGAATTAAATCCGCTATAGTCACTTACTAAATCGTTTTAATTTCCAATTATATTTTACAAAATTTGAAATTAATAAGTTGACTTTAAAAAAAAATATGTGTCCTCGTCTTCCTCCGTTCCTGCACCACCCCCATGTGGTGTGTGTGTGTGTGTGTGTGTGTGTGTGTGTGTGTGTGTCTGTGTGTGTGTGTGTGAGTGTGTGTGTCTCTGTGTGTGTCTGTGTGTCTCTGTGTGTGTCTGTGAGTGTGTGTGTGTCTGTCTGTGTGTGTGTGTAAGTGCATGCCACAGTGTGTGTGTCTGTGTGTGTGTTTGTCTGTCTGTCTGTGTGTGTGTCTGTGAGTGTGTGTGTGCGTCTGTGTGCGTCTGTGTGTGTGTAAGTGCATGCCACAGTGTGTGTGTGTCTGTGTGTGTGTCTGTGTGCATCTGTGTATGTGTGTCTATGTGTGTGTCTGTGAGTGTGTGTGTCTGTGAGTGTGTCTGTGTCTGTGAGTGTGTGTGTGTCTCTGTATGTATCTGTGAGTGTGTGTCTGTGAGTGTGTGTGTGTCTGTGTGCGTCTGTATGCGTCTGTGTGTGTGTCTGTGTGTGTAAGTGCATGCCACAGTGTGTGTGTGTGTCTGTGCGTCTGTGTGTGTCTGTGTGTCTCTCTGTGTATGTGTGTGTCTGTGTGTGTGTCTCTGTGTGTGTGTCTCTGTGTGTGTGTGTGTGTCTGTGTGTGTGTGTCTCTGTGTGTGTGTGTGTGTGTCTGTGTGTGTGTGTGTCTCTGTGTGTGTGTGTCTGTGTGTCTCTGTGTGTGTGTGTGTGTGTCTCTGTGTATGTGTCTGTGTGTGTGTGTGTGTCTGTGTGTGTCTGTGTGTCTCTCTGTGTGTGTCTGTGTGTGTGTGTGTCTCTGTGTGTGTGTGTGTGTGTGTGTGTGTGTAGATCAGAGGACGCCTTCCGTTGAGTCAGTTTCTGCTTGCACCTTGTTGAGGCACGGCTCCTTGTCTGTGTCCACACTGTATACTCCAGCTAACTTGCCGGGAGCTGTGGGCCAGTTCTCTTCTTTTCGCCTTCTGTCTTACAGTAGATTACAGATGCACACCACAGAGGCATTTCACGGGGCTGTAAGGCGAGGGCTTTGACCTGCCACGCCATCTCCCCTGCCCAAACTGGACCTTCTGAAGCCCCAGCTTCTCAAGAATTCCTCCCTAAGCTCGGCGTACTGATGCGTGTGTAAACCTGGTACCGACCGAGAGGCTGAAGTGGAAAGATTACCATGAGTTCAAAGACAGCCAGGGCTACATGATGAGTCCCAAATCAGCTTGCACTATACAGGTATATAGTATGACTTCGTCTCAAAAAGGAAAAGGAAATCCTTCCCCACTAAAATTTACAGACATCCAGTTCCAGATAGATTTAGCTGAAGTGTTGCCTTGCCCTATATGAATTCTCTTCGGATTTGGGAGGATGTAGATGGGTGTCACGTTAGCAACTGAATTATTAAAGCCTCCTTTGAAAGGCAATAGGCTTTTTAGCAAGGGTGAGATGTTACATTGTGAACAAAGGAAGTTTGCTAAGCCCCTTTCAAAATGAGTACCAGGACAGCCAGAGCTACACAGAAAAACTCTAGTCTTGAAAACCAAATCAACAAATCACGTAATTACAATAGGGTGCTGTGTGGGGCTTGGTGTGGAACTCAACATCTGAGAGGACTCTGTTGGGGGGGGCAAATTTCACCTTATAGAAGGCAAGAGCTACATGTTTTGATCTTAAGACTTAGAAGAAGCTGCGAGCATTTTTATACAAGCAGCCCTTTGTCCAGCAAACACGTGCGAAGCACATGACTCCACCCATTGCTCTTTACCTCCTTTCCTTGCCTTCTCTTAGATTCCTGATCTTTACATTTTCCCTTTGCTTTCTATCTCCCTGTGGCTGGCTGTCTCTCAAGACCTCTGCCCAGGGCCCTTTTCCTCATTTCAAACTCTCTCCTCTCAGTGATTTCCTGGCCTCTCAAGGTTTTACCTAGCATCTAAGAAAATGACTTCCAAGCTGATACCCATGGCACTGATCTACAGGGCACTTAGATGTCTTGTGGGCTAAGAATGAGCAAACCAAATGCTTGCTTATCACCTCCTGTCTGCTTTCTTGTTTCCTTCGTCAGGAGAAGCACTCAGCAAGACATCTGCCATTCACCTCTCTGATCAACTCCCCCTCCTCCTACAGCAAAGTCTTTTACCAAGGACTGTCAATCTAACTTCAAAATTACGGAACTAAGACCCAACTGTGGCTTCAGCAACCAAACCTAAACACAGGACACAGCTGATAAACACACCTGTACACATATACTGCATGTGGAGGGGTGGAGGGGTGGAGGACAGAGAGAGAGAGGGAGAGAGAGAGAGAGAGAAAAGAGAGAGAGAGTGACAGAGAGAGACAGACAGAGAGACAGAGACAGAGAGAGACAGAGGCTGAAATTCTGATTAAAAGAAAAATCAACCACAACAAAGCAGAAAGAAGGATCTTTTCTGACACATTCAAAAAAAAAGAATCTTCTCAAGAGGCTGCTCAGAGTGTCAGACTTTTAACACAGACCAACCAACCACTTTTGAGGACACAGGAGAGCCAGAATCAGATATTAGCAGTCACCTTCACATGGCTTTAATTTATAATTTAGAAGAAAAACAAAAGCCATCGTAGTTATATTACTCCTATACTGAGAATAAGGGATTCTGAAAAAATGGTACTCATTAAATTATCATTGGGGTAGATTTCAAATAAACGTTGCAGTTGGCTCAAAGGACCAAAATGACACATGCAGGTCACAGGGCAGACGGATCTGCCTGAAGGAATAAACAAAGAATATTGGTGTTAGTTTATACACCCAATTAGTGATGCAACACAAAGAAATATCAAAAAACAAAAAACAACAACAACAAAAAAAAACCACCAGGGAAAACAGACTGACTGACGTCAGTCCATCTGATTTTATCATTTTTTTTCCTTAAGCAGGAAGGGCAAGGTGAGTCATGGCTCAAGCCATCGAATGCCATTACACAAAGGCTAAATATTAACAAAACAAAACCAAAAAACTATGAGGGCAGAATGAGCTAGACAGGTAGCATTCTCTGTGAGTCAGAGAAGTGGGTTTATGAAATATATGAAGTAAAACAGGGTTTCATTGTAAAACAATACAACCCTCAGTAAGAACCAAGCTAAGGAGTCTTGGTTAGGGGCATGCTGAACGCTTAATAATATTACATGAGTTCAAAGTCATCCCCTAGCAGCTTGACTAAGAGGCTTAGGGGCTAAGACATCTTGCTGCTCTTACAGGATCTGGGTTAAGTTCCCAGCACTCATATGGTGACTCATAAACACTTCTAACTCTTGATCTAGGAGAATCCGACATCCTCTCCTGGAATCTTAGGGAATTAGGCATACACACACAGTGCACATACATGTACGCAGGTGAACACTTACACAAAAAGTAAAACTAAATAAATAAATTAATTAAAAAATGAGAACCAACTGGTAAAAATCATACAATCTGCTTATTTTAACCAACATTATAAGGAGGACTTCAAGGTACTCTGAAGTGCAGAGTGAGTTCTACCATTTAGTAACAATGGATGAACATATGACATATCCACTTGGCGGATTTTGGAGATGGCGCGTGGATAAAAGCACTTGCAGTGTGAGCCTGGCCACTTGAATTTGCTCCTGGAACCCGCACAAGGGTAAAGTAGAACACCAAAGCTCCAACAGCTCTCTCTTCTCCACAAGCACACCCTGGCATCAACGTGCCTACTCACACACTAAACACACAAATAATACAGAATGTTTTTTAAGGCAACTATTTAGGGCACCAAGAAACTGTCTTCTTATCACGAGCAATAATCAATTTGCCTGTGAGGGCACAGGCTCAAACACTGCCAATTCCCCAAATGCAAAGGAACGCAGGCACTTCTGCATCTGTCACAGGCAAGCACTTCTAGGCAGCCAAAGGAGGTCACTGCCTTGCTGAGTGAACACTTTAACGAGGATCTAGAAAGGAGGTTCAAGAAGTTTGGTAAATAATATTTCATGCCCAGAAAAGCTGCTGTGGGCCTCTGAAAGAGGCACAAAAATAGAGGAAAGGAAGGCACCTCAGGCCTCAAGGCCATGTCTGCAAGCATCTTATCTCCACTGCTACTTGAGGAGAGGCCCCCTTTACTGACCCAGACCTTCTCAGCAGTGGACTATAGTTTACAAGCACAGGCTGCCCCTCTGTGTGCTGCATGGAAGCCATCAGGCACCAGGAAGTTGTGGGGATAACCACCTCCAGAAGGCGGGAACAGAGAGAGAGGAATTGTTTGATACCCACCTCAAGCTTCTTCCAGGGCTTACCTATAAAGTCCAGCAAAGGGTGGGAGAAACTATCTTGTGCTCAAAAAGCTGTTCTTCGTGTGGGAAAACCATCACCTCGTCCCGTAAGACAAGAACTTGTCAAATACATGTCAGTGAGTATGGACAAGCAGTAGGCATGCTGGCACAAGGCTGTAATCCCAGCAAGGGGAAGTGAAGGCAATGGCAGGTGCTCAGGGCCAGCCTCAGCTACACAGTGAGTAAAGCCAGCCTGTGCTACATGAGACTTGGGTTTTCAAAATTGTATGTAATAGCAGAAATGGGAGAAGTCAGTAAAAGAAAAGACTAACAGATTGGACTATCACAAAGTGAAAATAGCCAAGATGATTTCTCATGGAAGAAGACAAATGGTAACTTGAAGAAAACATTGATGAGAGTACACAGATTAGCACTGATGTCTCTTACAAATCAGTAAGACTGTGTGCGCATGCACACAGAGGTGAGAAGGCAGCTTTTAGGCACTGGTTGTCTCCTTCCTTGTGGTATTGGGAATCAAACTTATATGGCCAGGCTTGGTGGCAGGAAGTCTTGTCTACTGATCCATCTCACCAGCTGAATTAAAAAAAAAATTCAAGGGAACATGCGGGGGGGTTGGGGGGGGCTTCTCAAAAAGTAATAGTTTATTAAACTAGGGAAAAAATTAAAAAATAGAGACCATGGATAAATGTATACATAAGGGCCATTCAGTGGTAACTCATGCCTTTAATTCCAGCACTCAGGAGGCAAAGGGAGGAGGATCTCTGAGTTCAAGGCCAGCCTGGTTTGCAGAGTGAGTTTTCAGGGCAGCCAGGGCTGTACAGAGAAACCCTGTCTCGAAAAACCAGAAAAGGGGAAAAAAGCATAAGGAAAAGAAGAGAACTGGCAAGAACTGGGTTGCCCCTGAACACTGAAGGCCTAAATTTGCTGTTTCACTGCGTCTCTAACCAAAATCTTCCAGGTTTTGTGGCAGTAGATTAATTCAAAGTTTGCTGCTGGCATGGAGGACAGCAGTGGCTGTAACACAGTGATGGTCTAAGAGATGGCTTTGGCACACTGAATTCTTTCTTTATCCTCTTCTGTCCTGGCCTATCTTGGAAGTCACGTGTCCCATCGTTAACCGCCATGTCAGATGAGTGAGTTTCAATCTTCTGTAGCAGCACAGCTGTCTCTATAACTCGTCCCTAGTCATGTAGTGTAACATCTAATGAATGAGTTGTGTGTCAAAGCGAGAATGATAAAGCCCAAATAAGAGTTGAGCTGCAGAAGCAAAGAGGCCGATTTTCATGTATGGCTCAAAAGGTGATATAAAAACAACTCCAAATGCAGAAAACCCATTTCTGCAACAATAAAAGCCTTAACTTTAGATAACTTACAGAATGACTTGGGAGTTTTTTCTCACCCCGATTTCATGAACAATTATGAAAGTGACAACATTCAAGGTATGCATGTCAAAATGTCCACAGTGGTCCCTATGGAGTTCAGAGTCTCAGGAGGACAAACTTTCCCTGACTTCGTCTGCGTGACCCTCTTTTTACCTCACTTACAACTCTCAAGTAGTTCTGGAGAACAGAGCTGACTGACACAGTGGGAACCGATCCTTCAGAAATGAAATTCCGCCATAAACAACAAACGTGTGTAAACCATACGTAAAAGTACACACAGAAACTATGTCATGGTGCAGTTATAGTTTAATTAGGAATGGTCCCTGTCTTCGGGAATGCTTGGAGGGCTGGCGATGGAGCTCACTGGAAAGACACTGGCCTGGCACCTGTTGAGGGCCATGGTTTCATTCCCAGACCTATAATGGTGACTATAATACCAACAAGTCTTCGAGCTGCCCAATTAGAAAGCGATAACCCTTCCTTTCCTCCAGAAACCCTCCTATAAGTGAATCACAGGCACTGGCAAATTCAAACTGAAGAAACAAAGGAATAAGTATTTTGGCCAACAGGGGTAGAGCTATCACTGTGGTACTTTAAGAGCCGGGATCCTGGGTCTCTGCTGTTTGCCCCCATCTAGTCTGAGGGTTAAGAGCTACTCTCCGAGTCCACGTGTCACACATTTGAATGAAATGCAAATGGAAGAGAGACTGTAATAGGCAGAGAATTTTCAAGATAGTCTTCTCAAGATTTCCATCCCTTCATTAGCCAATCAGATGCAAACACAGGCTGATACTACTCTTAAGGGATTCTGCAGTTGTAATTGAAGCCCCAAATCAGCTGATCTGCAAATATAGAGATTATCTCTACAAGGAAAGAATTTTCTGTGGTGGATGGGAAAGGAAGTCAGGTTTGAAGTACGACAGTGTCTGAACGTGCCATGGCTGACTTAACAGTACAGAAGGGCGGGCTCTAGATGGAAGCAACCCTGGGGACAAGAGTGATCTGAGTCTGTCTGCAACCTGTATGAGCTTGAAATGAGCACTTTCCCAGACTTCGGGTCACAGCCCTGCCCAACCAACACCTGATTTTGGTTTTATAATACCCTGAGCAAAGAACCCAGGTAGGCCTGCCCAGACATCTGTCTCTACAAAACCACAGGATTAAGAAATGCATCCTGTTTTGAGCAAGCAAATTTTTGGTGATTTGTTACATGGCAACAGAAAATGACGGCAGGTATTTTATTTCCTTTTTGGTTTAGTTTTAAAACTTTAATTTTTATTATGAGTTAATATACGCTAATTCCCCAACCTTGCTATTCCCTGCAAATATACACTACTCAAAATTTCTCTATTTTCACGAATTCTTTATGAATATGCATGAAAACAAGAGAATGTATACATGGGCACATATACACT
The DNA here is from genome assembly GCA_030556225.1 of Cricetiscus sungorus. NCBI lineage: Eukaryota > Metazoa > Chordata > Mammalia > Rodentia > Cricetidae > Cricetiscus > Cricetiscus sungorus. The sequence goes on along the minus strand of JANBXA010000411.1, from coordinate 9,075,652 downwards.
AAAATGCACACACAGATGATATTACAACGTGTATTTTTTTCCCACTCATTTGGGTATCTTTTATCATTTATTACAGGATCTGCTGGCTTATATACTTGATTATATACCAGCTTATCACCCAATGATAGGTTAAATAGAAAACTAATAACAACTTACCCTTCTACTTGTTAGTCATAAGCAATGCTAGTATGCTTAATTTCCCTTTGTCCTAGGGAAATATAAGAGATATTCCCAGATACAAATTTATCTGGTCAAAGGGTAAATTCATTTCATCCTTTAAACAAAACTACAAACAACTAACTGATTCACACCAACACTTGCAGCATGAAAGATGGACTATCTTCTTCCCATCATCACTACTGTTACTGGATTTAACAAGTGAAAACGGTAGCCTACTCTAGGTAGATAACACCATCTCACTCTCTTGGCTCCAGTTGGTTCCAGGGTGACAGTGACACTATATGTCAAAAATTTTTTTTTACTCTCCTCCTCTCCCATGATAGGCTATTTATGCCATTTTCTACTAGTCCATTCAGCAATTGCTATCCATCTATACCAGCTCTTGGTGCATTAAAGCCATCAGGTGGGCAATGACTTCCAGACGAACATACATTCCATGCTTGCTTTCCTCTCCACTTTTCTTATTACACATGATTTTTCATTTTGGAAAATATATACTAGCATCTTCCACTGGGCATTCTGAAAAGTATTCAACACTGTGAGTCTTCCTAGACCTGGGAGCCTGCCATTTTTCTCCTTTGTTTTTAAATGACTGCCCTGCTCATTGTTCTTCAGGAAACCTCTGGCTCCTTGACACATCATACCAATGTCTCTCTTCTGCTGACCACTCCTGACTCAGATAATTAATACACATAATCAGCACTGGATACATGAGCAAGACGCATGTGCCAGGGGTCAACCACACTTCCCTGATGGGAGATGTCATTCTGTAAATATGTTTCTCGTATTGGTTAATGAATAAAACACTGTTGGCCAATAGAAAAGCAAGATAGGCGGGACTAGGAGACTAGGAGGAAAAAGGAAGTAGTTGGGGGGAGTCAGCATGTAGATACTTGAGAGAGCAGAAGGCTGGTCCCTCTCTCTGGTAAGATGAGACCACGTAAAAGTACTTAGATTAATAGAAATGGATTAATAACTAAGACAGAGCTAGCCCATAAGAAGTAAGTAATGGCCAACAGCATTATATCAAATACAGAGTCTGTGTGTGTTAATTGGGGCTGGCATGGCAGTGGAACCAGACCGGGAGGCAGAAATACCTTACTCATTACACTTTCCTCCCTTAGAAAAACAGAGGGTGGGGGGCTGTGGATGGCAGGTTAATAGCACCTGAGAGATGGCAGGCTTTCTTTCTGTTGGTTTCATGCTAACTCCTAGCCATCCCCACCATGCATCCTGGATCAAATCCAGGCCACAGTAGAGAAGAGGTAGGCCGTGGGAGGTGACAAGGCACATACTAGCTAGACTCCAGAACTGGCCTTCAATTCACTTACATCTCCTTCCTTTTCACTCCCAGAAATAGGGATCTGGCAGATTGCAGTAAATGCCACTGCTGGCAAAACATCTGACAGATGTCTCCTGCCTCTCAGTAGCAACCTGTTGGCTCTGTAACAAAGAAAAATACTCAGACCCTGAGCAACACACCTCTCCCTGCTCAGACCCCTCAGATCACATTCTAAAACCAATGCTGGGATGAAAAAAAAAAAGTCAAGCTAACAAAACAATTAAATGATCATTAAAATCTTAACCACATACTCTCTCTTCTCTCTACTAGAGCTGAAGAAAATCAAAGCAATAAAAGACTAATCAACAGACACATAAAGGTTGGGAAATGAGAACCAAATACCACAACAGTAAAATCACTGTTGAGTTATACTTAAGAAACAGAATTTATCATTCACTTAGCACCTAGTAAGACTAGCAGGCCCTAGGGTGGATATGAGAGGAATAGAATGGTTTACTGCTCACAAGTCCAGGCCCCGGGGAATCTGTCCTTGCCTGACCCTCTGTAGGCTTCATCTACTACGACAATCATGTAACAAAAATACTAAAATCCATCTGGGTGTAGCGGCAAGCACTTTTAATCACAGCACTGTTGAGAAAGAAGCAGGTAGATCTTTGAGAGTTCAAGGCCAGCCTGGTCTGCAGAACAGGTTCCAGGTCAGCCAGCACTAGTGAGATCCCGTCTCACAAAAAGAAAAACATCAAAGTTATAAACAGTAATAATTTAAATAATTGCATACTTACTACATAGCTTTGGAAATACAGAAAATTACCAACTGCCTCATCCTGTTCCTTCTTGTAAGCCTTCCTCTGACTTCCCTAAAGTAACTATAAAATTGGTCCTTAAAATTACCTTATTTCCTCTAAATGGAGTCACCAAATAATGGTGGAGACCCACCACCAACTAGACATCTCTCACCACCAAGTAAAAACCTTCAGTACCAAATGGGCTGTCTTCATCAAACCCCTTCCCTCAAGAGCTCAGAGAACTAGACGAAGGAAGAGGCATAAAGACGAAAAGGCAGACGGGAGGGATAGATTACACCAAGGAAACAGTGTCTTCCAGACACAATAGGACTGACACAAATACAAAGAAAGCCTGGGCCTGCATAGGTCCAAGCCAGTTGAAGTCCCAGCATTGATGAGGAGAAGTGGACACTTTCTCCCATTCTTAACCAATAAGGGATCTCAAATTGACATCTACTTGCAAAGGAAAAGTTAGTTTTTCCAATTAATTCTTACTGGGCATACAAACCAAACTTAAGGGCAAGCCCTATGCTCAGCAGTAAAACACAAAGTCAATAGCATTTTTGAAATTTTTTCTTCGTCTCATATTGCTTTGTTTGATCTTTTTATTTTTATTTTTAACCTTCCTAGTCTTTTGCTTGTATACCATGTTTTCTGATTTTGTGTTTTTATGGGGTGTGTGTACACACGTATATGCATTCTCATACTTTTTCTTCCTTCCTTCCTTTTTTGTTTGTTTATTCTGGTTTGCTCATGTCTTTATTTGCCTGCTTATTTTCTAAAGAGAGAGAGAGAAAGAAAGCTATGTAAGGAGTTGAAAGGGTGGGAAAGATCTGGGAGATGAGAGAAGGGAAACCATAATTATTATATGAAAAAATGTATTTTCGACTAAAATATATATTTTATACACACACATAAATATGAACGCTATCACAGTCGACCTACATATACATATATTTATTATAGTATACATAAAACACAACTATTACATATTAAACATCAGATTTATATATATATATATATATATATATATATATATATATATATATATATATTCCTAAAAAAAAAAAAACAATACCCATAGCATCCCATTAATTTCATGTGAATGGTTGAATGGCTAAGCAATAGTCTTTCGTAATTTGCTTTTGTTGCCTAATACTATATTTGAGTTTCATCTATGTAGACATGTGCAGGCTTAGTTAATTTGTTTTCTCTGTGTGACTGGATCATAGTTCATTTATCCATTTCCCAACTGATTAAACTTTGGGCTGCTCGAAACGTTGAGCAATGGTGAAAGCTGCCACTGCTGGGGTTTAACCACTTTCCCATGTACCAGCCCCTCCTTGAGAGCTATCACTGGAGGAGACATTTCCTGTTACTACGTCGTAGTTTTAATAGTCGTCTTTTCCCTCTTCACTTAGCCAACTTTAAAGTTGCTTTAATTTGTGCATTTATTTATTTAGTGTGTATGTGCACAGCACATGGGTGTAACCGAGCATTTTTGGAGGTGAAGGGCAAATAGTGACAACTGGATTATTCCTTCTGCCATGTGTGTTTCATGGGTCAAGCCCAGGTCATCAGGCTGGTGGCTGGCACCATTTCTGCCCACAGACCCTGTAACACCTTTTAGTTCCGGTAACAATGAAGGACAAAATGTCATTTCAAAGGAACATCTGCCTATCTTTCTTTCCTTCTACCCAAAGACCTCTGTAGCCAAGAACTGCCTGCTGGACAGACACTTAATCTTGAAACCAGAATCATCTGAGACCCCACTGGCATCAAACTAGAATTTCCACTTGTTGCCATGGAAGCAGGGCCACTATCTCATCCAGGAAGCAATCCTGAACAAACCTCCTATAGCCACATCTTCTTCTGCATCCTAAAAGACAGTCAAAGCCCAAAGCTTTTCCACTCCTTAACATTACCTGCTTTCCCATCTTTCTGTGCTTCACCAAGCATTAATTTTTCATCTTGAATACTAATTTCATTCCTCATTAAGTGCATGTCCCAGATTAATAAAAATGGAATGGTGTATTAAATAATAGTTAATGGCGTCTTCTCACAAGCATCCTGAGCCATTGCTGCATCTTAAAAATGTGTAAGTAGAAATCAATTACTATGTGTGGGCACAAGGTGCTCACTTTTCCTGTTTCTTTAGTGTGTGTCAAGTATGACCATTCCAAACGCTCGCTACCTCCTGAGAGTCCTTTCTTCCGTCCCTTTGCTACCTGCCCTGCTCAAACCTTAGCTGTCTTCAACATCTTGGCCAAGTGGATTCTTCAAACTCTTCCTGACTTTTCTATTAGGATAAGCCTTCTCCTCATTGTGTCACTTTAGACAGATTGGAAATAAAAAGCATGGAGTACAGTTCCACCAAATAGTTTTAGCAGTATGCATCTGCCTTCCTTTTAATTCCATAAGGGCTCAACATCTCCAGCCCTGCCTGCATCTTCATGGTCTAGAACAGTGGTTCTCAACCAGTGGGTCGTGACCCCTTTGAGAATCACATATCAGATATCCTGAATATCAGATATTTACATGATGATTCTTAACAGTAGGAAAATTATACTTAATGAAGTAGTAATACAAACAATTTTATGGTTGATAGTCACTACAGCATGAGTAACTCTATTAAAGGGTCACAGCATTAGGAAGGGTGAGAACCACTGGACTAGACATTGAGTACATATTTCAATAAACGCATAAAGCTCAGTTTTTGGGTGACCAGGCTGATCCTTTCTGAACCTTTTTCTTCCTCATACTGTCATGTTTGCAACTCCTAAAGATATTTCCTAAGGTAATACAGGTAGGTCTGAGAGTGTTACAAATTTTAGCAACAGAGAAAAAATAATTACAAAGAGCTTGATATACAATGGAATTGTAATCTGCTATCTCAGAAAGAACTTAGCAGTAAAATTGTAGGGAAAACCTAGGGAGATGTAAAAGACACATGTAGGTCTCAAAGCTCTGGATTGTTTTTAAAAGATAACAAAAGAAACAAGACAAGACTCTGGACAGAGTCATCAGTTACCTGCATGGGCAGAGAGAGGTGAGTGTGGTCTAGGCAACGCTGGTGACTGGCCATTGCCTATCAAACTTTTCCGGTTGCTTGTTCGGCAACTGTCAAAAGGAAAGAAAAACCAGGTGAAGAAAAACACCAATAATCTTTGAGCATTTTCAAAGCTGACACAGACAAGGATACACACCCTCCAGGACCTCTTCATGCTGTGGCTAACACGAGAACTATTGTGTGCTTACTAACCTGTGACTGAAGCCTATCCTAACCCATAATATATTCATACAGCATGACACCATCAGTATTCCTCGGCACAGCAGAGCCATAATCAAATGTATTCTCTCAGCTCCTGTCTGCCTCTACAAATATGTGCCATGCCATACACACAAGTGATAAATTAAGGATTCAGATTAGCAAACCACAGGTAGCATCTTTGTTGAGTCGGAATTTCTAATAGGAAATCATATGCAATGAAGTGGATGACATTAATCTTACAATGATGCACTAATTAAAAGTCTAATTATTTAGACAAATTTCATATTTGTGCCTTTTGTCAATAAAACAGCCACAGTTGACACCTACGACAAATGCAGCTCACCACTCACTCATTTCTTATCTTGAACACTACAGTCAAATTCCTTATTAAGGTGCATGTTTGCAAACAAGAAAATAGATTCCACTGTTTTAAAACCACAGCAATGGCATCTTCTCATTAACACACTTAGCTACTGGCTGCAACTTGCATGTCCAGTAAAGGGATTAATATGTAGGGATACAAGGCACCCATTTTTCTCCATCTCTGTCAGTGGGGAGTTACCAGATGAATAGCTGGATTTCAAAGTAACATGCACAAGTTTCAAAGACCACAGCAAAAACAAAACCCAGTCATGCTGAAGTGGATGTTTTCTTGCATTTGTTTGCTTCCCCTCAATATACATTAGCCCATTTATTCCCCTTGATCACTGCAATATTCAGAAAGAATAATGACTCCACAGTGATACCTCGACTTCACCAGAAAGTGTTCAAGGCACTCTGAGTCTACACAGGCGCCACCGTCCCCCTTTGTAAGACCTGACTGCAATTAGCAGTCTCAATCCACAGGAGGCCCTGTGAGACCGGCCTTCTGAACGCCTCAGCAATGAAGGATCTGACATTTCAGGGTTCATATAAAATATCTTCAACTGGGTCTGGTGATGCTGGTGACATCCCAGCTACACAGAGGACTAAAGCCAAAGGATGGCAAATATATGGATGACCTGGGGTCAGAGCAAGTTCAAGGCTGGCATGCACAATGTAGTGAGACTCTGCCTCAAAAACAACAACAAACTACTACTACTACTACTACTACTACTACTACTACTACTACTACTACTACTACTACTACAAAAAGGGCCCTGGACCAGTTCAGTAATCAGGCACTTGTCTAGCATGTAAGAGAACCCTAGGTTCAAATCCTCAGCAATAGAAAAATAAAATAGACTATTTAAAAGGGTTATTCCTAATCTTCAAAGAACACATTTCAAACCTGAACCAATTTCTCTCAGTAACACTGGCTGGGGAGTCGGTTCACTTGATGTTTGCTGCCTGTTATCATCGCCAACATTCCCATGCGTAGCATTTCTTAAGGTCAGGCTGCATGGGTGTCTTTTCCTTGTTGCAGCAATCAGCATCCCCTAGCATTATCTGTGAGTTTAATTAACATCATGTTTACTTAGCCTTAAAGAAGCAGTTGAATAATGATAGACCCCTGATAGTTAATTAGGAAGGTAGACTGCGATATTATCAACTCATCTATCAAGAACTGTATTCTCAAGCTATTAAATTCATAATCATTAAGTCAGTCTGATTGTTTTTAAAAGATACTGCAGAATACATTTAGTGTTAATTCAAATTAATGCCTCCTTTCACTTCAGGAAGGGACCATTAAATATACTAGTCTGTCAATGTTCATCAAAGAAATGAGAAATGATAAATTCATATCCTGGAAATTTCAGTTCACTTACTTGAACAAATTAACTAAAATTCAGACTAGTTATTACAAAAATAGGCATTTGTGTTTTCACATTTACTATTTAATCTATGTAATTAAATACTTTCTCAGCACATTTAATTATTGGTGTTCTTATATGTAAAGAAAATAAATGATAAATGTGTATTAATACACACAGTAACCTAGTAAATACCTTACTTATGGACGTCAATACTGATTAACACTAATGTCACATATAAAACTGACTGCCCTAAAACTAAAATGAAGAAGGGCTACTTCATAAAGACAACTAAAAAATGAGTTTTCCTAAGGAGCATACAGACTGACCTGTAGATTACTATTACAAAGCAAAGTAATGGAAAAGTGAAATTAAAAAACCCTCAGGAGTACATCAGTTACTTAAAGTCTGTTAGCAAGCACTAAAAGGGTGATTTAAATAATCTTTAAAAGGAAACATCTAAGTAAATCCTGCAAGTGGGTTTTATTGAAATAATGAGAAGCCTATCTCATCGCACACAACGCAATTCAAGTGTCCATAACCTTGAACACCTTCCTCAGGGAGCTGGAGGTGCTATTAAAATTGTAACACACTGGGAACTCCCTGAACTCTTTCAACAATATAAGAACAAGCCTTTACACATAAGCTGCTTCAATGTGGTAAAACCAGAGTGAGGAAACACAGGTCACAACAAAGTCCCACGTGTGCACAAGACAAATCTCTCTATTTAGGACACAGGATTTTGGCCTCAGATTCTTAAAGGGAAAGGGGCATTTGACTGTACACTGAGTCGTGTGAAATACCTGGAACATATGTGTGTTTGCCCCCCTCCACACACACACACACACACACACACACACACACACACACACACACACACACACGGCCCCTCCCTTTCATCAGAGTGACTAAGTTCCTCTCATTTCTCCACAGGCAGGCAGTCATGCATGGAAAAAACAGGGATACCCAACCAAGTCAAACAGTAACGGCACTTCTCTTCTGCACAAATCTCCCATAATTCATCCCGATTCCGGAACCGAGTCTTGTACTTTATTTTCTCTAGTTTGGATCCTCACGAACACGGGTCAAAAAAGAAAACTGAATAGACTTACACAGTCACGCTGCATCTACTCCACCCTGAAATGCATTCTTCCTACCTGACCCTTTAAGAGAAAGCCTTCTTCTCACCCTCCCCAAAACCCTATCTAATAATCGAAGCAGTGTCCACTCCTCCAAAGTACCTCCATCACCGCTCTCTAGTGGTAGCAACCCAAAAGACACTCACTTTCCAGTACACAGCATGCTCTGTTCACCCAACAGAGTTTGCGTGGTGAATGTCCTTGTCTTAGCCACACAATAGTACACCAGTATTCCTTCCTTGTAAAGCCAGAATTTAGCAAGAAGACAGCTACATGTAAGTTTGAGACAAAGGCAGAGATAAAAGTGGATTAGGATAGGGGTTGATCATCCATGGTCTGCACTCTTATTACTCATCCTCTGGTTCCTCCCTGAAAAGATCCACCCAGAGACAAGGATGAGGTACAGAAAGAAGGCTCTCTCTCTTTCCTCCCCACCCCGTCTCTGTCTGTCTGTCTCCCGTGGTTGGCGCTCTCTCTCTCTCTCTCTCTCTCTCTCTCTCTCTCTCTCTCTCTCTCTCTCTCTCTCTCTCTCTCTCTCTCCCTCTCTCCCTGCCCCTCCCTCCCTCTCTCCCCCCTCTCTCTCTCTGTCTTCCCCCACTCCTTTGGCACAGAAAGTGCACTCTGCCCACTGCAGGCCTGGGAGAAACAGGGTGATAGGACAATGATGACAACCCTTTTTAGTGAAATGGCCTCCATGGCCACTGATGTCTGGGAGGCACATGAGCAAGACAGGACCCTGTGTCTAAGAATAGGTGTCGTTCTTTTGGACAGTAGTTGAGGGCAAACTTTGGGGTACTGTGAGTTCAACAGATAGAAGGGAGCGTGACTGGCTGCACAATTTTTGTGCTGGTGTATGACAAAGATTGAACAGGGTGCCACTCCTGCTCCTAAGTCCACTGCCATCACCAAGACAGTTCACAAGGCTTCTCTGCATGGGAATGACTGCTAGCAGGCCTTCCACTTGTTTGGATGACAAAGAAAATGTGCACAGGTTTCATTATCTGAGACAGAACAGGTGGGAAAGGAAGGCAATTTTGGTCCAGAGCACCCACACTTCATTTCTGCCCAAGTTGTCTTTAAGCTCAGGTTCCTGTCAGAAAGGTTTGGGGGTTAAGAACTGTTTGGCACCTCGATGGGTCACTTGTCTCTTGGTAAAAGAACCTATTACCCACTATCTACCAGGTCCCTGAAAGCCCACAGGCCTTGACGTTTTTTAATTATTCCAGGTAGCTGAAATTGAGCTAAATTTTAAATTACATTTACAGTGAGACATGAGTTCTTAATATGCCTGATGATGGTAAGACAAAACCCCCACTGGATAGAAGTTTTTTCATCTGCAGCCGATTGGAAGGGTCAACAGTGAGTACACCCTGTCACTGACCACCAAGAAGAGAGGAGCGAGGTCGGCTCCAGCTTATCCCTCTACCTTGATGGAGATTTTGATAATTCTGCACAGGAGAGCAATCTCAGACCAAATCTACACTATTCGGGAACATCTGCTAGCAATTTCCTCACACCATGGTTGAATCTGACCATCTGAACATTCCTTAAACACAGAGAAAGACTGAAGTGGTGGAGACCAGCCATCACCAGGAGGCTAAAAATGCTGTAATGAGCTGCCAGATGAAGGCTGTTATATACACGAGAGGCTTCAGCTTCCGTATCTTCAGAACCAAGGGGTTTTTCCATGTGAGAGAAAATAGGAACAAACGCGTTTCTAGAACCAAGAAATGTTTTAAAAGAGAGAAAAGAATAAAATAGTTGCAACCACTCTGGGATGGATAATTTTATCATTTGTTGTATCTGTTTCAAATCTTTTTCAAAAAGAGAATTTTCCACTCCTTAAATGTCTTTGGCCTCATGTCCCCAAGCTAGCCTCACACTTCTGACCCTCACTCTCTATCTCCCACGGATGAAGTGCTGAGATTACAGGCTGGAAACACCACTTCTGGCTAACGTGTTGTTGGGAATCAAACCCGGGGCTTCCTGTGCAATAGGTCAGTACTCTACAAAGTGTGTCCCTAGCTTCCATTTGTTAGTAATATGGCAGCATATATGTATAAATACATGTTTCATTAACAGAATTATGCTTGCATGTTTACTATTACTTTCACATATCAGGGAGAAAGAAGGACACCGATAAAGATTTGGGATTGCACACAAAAGGAATGAACATGTTTCTGTAAGACCTATGTATCTCAGTCTTCCTACTGACTATGCCATAGGGAAATGTCCGTGCAGTTGAAGCTGTTGAAGTTTGGGAGCAATACAATCATTCCTGTCCCTGAATGAGTCTGGCTGCTTGAAGTTCAGCTGACAGCTTCTATAGAAAAATGACCTCAGACATTCAATGTCCCAGAAGACAGAAAGCAGTTTCACATCTACAAGCAAGTTCATTTCATAGTTTCTGGATGCACATACATATATGTCTATTTAAAAACTCATTTGCATATGTTACTACGGCTCTCATTAATTAATTGATAAGTTAAATAAAATCTTTGAATATGTTCACATCATATGACAGTCATGTTTTTAAATTTTGGATAAGCTACAGCTTACTTGGCATGCAATATGCACTATATATATTTTGTAACTTACTTTTTTCCTACTCAACATTGTAATTTTGAGCTTTAACCATGGCAACATAAATATGGGTCTAATTCATTTATTTTTGAGATTATCCATTTGAAGAAAATTTTAGGATTCTTAAGTGCACTAAAATTACAGATTGTGGGCATGTCTTTCTTCTCCTTGCAATAATGAGTATGTAGGACTCTGTGCTTTTGAAAATCTGATTGTGAAATTCTTAAGAATGTATCTGAAGGAAAAATATTGTACAAAACCGAGCCAATGTCCCCTGAAGTCTTTAGACTCTTTTCCCCGAGGTCCTGCTATTGCTCCTCACTCTCTATGCCCTATCTCTACCTTCTTTCTGCTGACTTTTCTCATAAATACTTCGTGTTTCTCCTGTGGATCAAGCAATCCCTTTTCTGGGCATCTTCAGGTGACAGCTGGATATCATAAAGTCACCCAGAACAGCTGGCTGGGCAAGACGTATTCTTGCCTACAGGAAGCAGAAAGCAAACCTTTACAATCCCGTCCCCTGCCCACATGTGTTGTCACTCATTTCAAGGTCATACACCTGCTGAGCTCTTCCCTATGGCTCATTCAATCAAGTCTTCTTAGGCTTTTGTTAATTCATTCAATAAACCATTTGTTCGGTGTGTAGATGTATTTAGATAGACACTGTTCTGAACAAATCCATGGCACCCTCCTAGAGTGGAAGTAAATGACACACACAATATACAGTACATTCACCACCTGTGGAATGATGGTGAGGTGGAAATAATGCAGAAACTGGGGCTAGGGGTACACGCATGAGAAGTCATGATTTTAAGTAGGAGTTCAGGAAAGGTCTCACTGGGGAGGTGATATTTGGTAAGACCGGGAAGTGAGAGAATGAGCACTCAGGATAAGCAAAGGCCCTGAGGCAAGCTGTCTCCAGGAACAGAAGCATGCTAGCATGCCAAGAAGGGGTGAGCTTATGAGTACCCTAGATAGCTGGGCAGCGGAAGGAGGACAATGCAGAGATCAGGGTTGTAGACCACAGCATAGGGAGTCTGAATGTAGTCAGAGGAAAGTGCTCAAGTTTCTGGCCATAATCTGACTTCAGTTTTAAGAAAACCAGGCTGGATACTAAGCTGAAACAACTGAAGGAAGAAGCTGGGGTAGGCAGCATCCCAGAGGCACTCCAGGCCTTATGAGTCTGCTTTGAAATATAACATTTGCCTTCTTAAAACTGAGCAAGATGGGGCTGGAGAGATGGCTCAGAGGTTAAGAACACTGACTGCTCTTTCAGAGGTCCTGAGTTCAATTCCCAGCAACCACATGGTGGCTCACAACCATCTGTAATGAGATCTGATGATCTCTTTTGACCTGCAGGAGTACATAGAGATAAAGTACTTATTCACATAACATAAACAAATCTTAAAAAAACAAACAAACAAAAATTGAGCAAGATGGCCCCAGATTCATGAAAGCATTATATATTAGCCCTTGCCTTCGGGATGCTGGAGACATAGCCAGTGTGGAACGTTAGGCTGTTTTACATTTCCATCAGCACAATGACCATGCACAGTTACAAGGAGAGGCCCCTACTGACAAGCTTATACATAAACTAAGGTTCCCCGTCATGTCATCAGAGACATTCTTCCTAGAGGTACAAATCACTAAGAATGAGTAACTATTCACACTGTCTTCATTTATGAGGGAAAAGTATAAACAGATTCCAACAGCTACAAGAAAGTCTGAGGGTTTAAGCTTTCAAAACTTCTGAGGAAAGTAATGGGGGAAAATTATACACATATGTACATGTAAATATATACGTATGCACACACACACACACACATATATATATATATATATATATATATATATGTATACATATATAAAACCTCATTAAGTGACTCTTGGAAATACCAATCCATTAAGATAAGCCCATACTGAGGATGGGCCCAATTTTCTGTCTTCACAGAGGAAAAGAGAGACAGATGAACATACAGATATTAGGAAGAAGGCACTATCCATGTAACAACTGTCTATGAAATGAAATGCGTCTTTCCTATGCATTAAATACTGCACAGGAGTATGTGAGGGAGAAAAGGAAAACCATCTCTAAGGCCTCAAGTACATCGATGCTTGTGTTCTGGGGCAGAACACAGAAAAGAGGTATAAACAGGCCTGTATATATCCCAAACATGTCTTCAGAACAAACACTGGAATCCTTTGTAGCAGATATGTAAGCTATACAAAGGTAAATAGGATATCCTTCACAATGTCTCAATGATACACTTGACAGAATGTATTCCTTAAGACTTGGATCTCCTAGGACTGGAGAGATGGCTCAGAGGACAAAGACGCCCTGACTGCCTGACAGTGCAGACCTAACACCCCGAGTTCAATCTCTGGAACTCACATAAAAGTAAACAGAGAAAAGCAGTTTCACAAACTGTCCCCTGACTTCCATATGTGCCCCTGTTATGTACCCTCTCATAATAATCATAAAAATAAATAAAAGTAAACATTTCTGAATGTTCAGGTCTTCCACATTACTCTTTAGTTTACGGCTCTTTCAAAGAGGGGCAGGCCAGTACAGCTACTGTGATATGGCTGATATGACGAGCTATGGCCCATATTGTTATCATGTGATTGGAGGGAGCTGACACTAGCAGTGTTATACTCCAGTAACTTGGTAACCTCAGCCAAAGGTGCACTGTTTTTTTTTTTTTTTTTTTTTTTTGAGATGAGAATGTTGGCTGGCCTGGAATGTGCTATTTAGACCACGCTGGCCTGCCTCTGCCTCCTTGGCAGATCTGCCTCATTAAACTCTTGAGCTACCATGCCTGGCTATGAGGTGTTTTGAGGCAGTAGCCAAATACAGTTCCTGCCATGAAGAAGTTTATAATTTAACTTGAAATACCAGTTGAATGTATAATACCAAAATGACGTAATGTGGTATTACAGTGTAATACATTCCTACTGGATGGAGCCAGGCTAAGCACGCAACTGAGAACACAAAAATCTGGAGACCTCTTACCGGAACACACATCACTCTGAGGAGCGTTGCAATGGGGTCCGCAGATTAATTAAGAGAGAGGGTAAGTGCAGCATCCATATCAAGTAGGGATGTGAATGGTCTGATGGGCTTAGAGCTGGGCAGATTCAATGGTAGATGGTAGAGTCATGAAAGTGAGAACCTAAGCCTGGACACCCTTCAGGCTTCTAGTGCAGTGTATGTGAACAGGAATCCTAAGAGGTACCTACCTCGTCTACACGCCCACTCCAGGGGGAGGACTCACATCCTCAGGTCATGCATCTATTTACATGGAAGTCTTTAAAGGCTAGGAGAGTCGAGGATTGACAAGATTTTTGCATTAAGGTTATGATGTAATGTAAAGATGAAAGACATCAAGTTAGGAGTGTTGGGTGGAGGGTGAGAAGAGGGGCACTACAAAGGCAGGTAATTACTATCTCTGCTGTAAGAGCTGGAGGGCTTGTCCTGGTCTTGGGAAACTGCTCAGAGGGCTGACTGTTACCCAAAAGTTGTAAGGGCTTACTCCAGACTGGAAAGGTCTAATCCACTCTGCCAAGATAAAGAGCTGTTATCACCTGGCCAGGCCTACTGGCCTCAGGGCCATCAAAGTGACAAAGAGTAAGAGTTGAGGGAGAGGTGGCCCTAGAGGAGCCAGTTTCCTAACTGGAGGAAAGGTTGGGATTAAATTGCTAGGGGACAAACACCCATGCTTTTTGGTAGCTATGTCAGCCCAAAGAGAACTCTATGGACCCACTGGGAAATTGAGGAAAACTACAAACAGCATTAATAACCCCTTCTCAACCCTTTTCAACCCTTCCCAGCCTGTGGGGTTGCAGGAAGGACTGGCCTCAAACACCCAATCCTCCTGCCTCAGCCTCCCCAGCACTGGGATTCCAGATATATGTATCATACTCAGTTTTTTTTTAACTCCATATTTTGCATATAATATGGAAATATCAGTCTCACAATGTAATGTATCTTTTCTAAGTAGCAGAAAAGTCGATTCAAATCTTAATATAAAAATGACTATAGTCAGTTTAGTGGCAGAATTATCCCAATTAGTAAAGTAGACATAAGAAGTTTTGAAAAATAAAACTTAGAAAGTAGTAGGTGTAAAAAAATAATAAATCCAATAGTTAAAATCTAATGTTCCAATCTTCCTTATTAATCTTCAGCTGTATGTCATAAGTAACATTTTGTTTCTCCCAGACAGGGTTTCTCTGTGTATCCCTGGATGTCCTGGAACTGGCTATGTAGACCAGACTGACCTCGAACTAGAGATCTACCAGTGCTGGGATCAAAGGTGAGCACCACTGCTCCTGCCTTTACTTATAGTTTAAGAAATGGTCATTAGCATTAGAGAGCAACTTTGGAAGGTGTTCTCATGTTCAACTTTTTATTATTTTTATATACATAGTCTATGTAAAGAAATACATGAATATTTCACATCTATGTAATTCATACATATAATACATGTAATGTGTGTGTGTATGTGTGTGTAAATTACAGATGCAGTAGCATAAACTGATTTATCCATTCTAGCATTCTTCAAATGGAAATTGAACTTCAGGCTGAGAATATATCTCAGAAGCAGAGTGCATGCCTAAGATGTGTAAGGCCTTAGGGTCAATGGCCATCCTACAAACACACAGTTCATCTGACTGTCAGTAGAGCTATTCAGTTTTTAGCCCATTAGTATATTTTATATGAACAACTAAATAACACTTCCCCAAATAAACAGCATTCTTGGTGGTTCCCAGGACTGACCCACTGAAGGGACTTTACTTCTGGAATCATGGAATGGCTTTTGTGTGACACTCAGTAGAAGTTTACTTCAACCCAGAATCAACAGCCTAGAGACTCAACACCGCCCAGCTCAAGGGCATTTCACTTTTCTGTAGCAGTTTGGCATAAGGCTCTGCACCGTCTCTGATGCCGTTGGAACACAAAACACGAACGTGCAAAGGCTCCATCGGAACGCCACTTGGTTCTTTCTACAGGGCGAAGTCACGTGGCAGTCCGCCAGGCTTTTCTGTTCAGTATGTTTTGTTGCTGGCTGCTCCTAATTCAGTATCTTGCAAAATGACATTCTGTTAATGACACGAATGTCAAAGCTGTGATAATGGGCAGGAGTAAGAGAAAATGTTTCCTAAATGGAGAAGCAACAGGAAAACCGCCAAATGGCTATTAAAATGAGCGGTGCGCTTGCCCCGCTTGCTTTTGCACTTGTTCCCTTACTACTTGCTGGCAACATGACAGGGAAATGGCACCCTACGGGGAGAAGAAGGGCGCACCTTGGTGAGAGCACAGAAAACAAACAGCTATAGAAACAAGGGTTCAAGGGAATGTTTTCTCTTAATTAACTTGACAGATGTCTTCTCTTCCTCTCATTTGAATCCAATCATGTTTTTATAGTCATTCTTTCCTTTGGCCCAGAAGGAATTGGCCATGAGGAACCCATTCTGTTGCTGAAGACAGGAGGGCCGGCGAGATAGCAGAAGACCCTGGCCTGCAAAGTGCTCCTTACTCAGTCTGGGTGATGGTGCTCCTCTGGGCTGTCTTTCAATTTCAAGCCCAGTAAAAGAATCTGGGGTCTGAAAGAGGACCAGTGACGTTTGAAGATAGGACTACCCACTAGTGTCAAACATAGCCAAAGAAAGAGGCCATGTGCCTGCATTAACAGGGGCCTTACACACAGGGATACATTTAATGACTTTACATGTAAATGGATAATTCTGTTTCCACAGGGACCCAAGACCGAGCTCTATTTTTGACATAATGGAGTTCTTCGAAAAAGAGACTCACAAAACAAGGTTTACAACCAGCAGATATGTTTGCTAATTCCAATCCCATTAAAACCTCATCCCCTGTTGATCTGCAGAATGGTGATACAATTGTCAACTCTCTGCTGGGTATGGCAACTCACAAAGGATGAGGCAAGACCACTGTTGGTCTGAGATCAGCCTGGGCTACAGGATAAGAGTCTATCTCAAAGGAGAAGGGGAAGAGGAAGAGGAGGGAGAAGGAGTAGAAGAAGGAAAGGAAGAAGGAGGAAGAAAAGGAGGATGAGGGAAAGGGAAAAATAGTACCAGGTAACAGAAACTAAATAGTATCTTTACAGAAATTATATCAAGTGTCTTACAGATATTAGCTATAAAAAATAAGGTATTTATAAGCCATGCAAGCCTGAGTTACTTAGTGAGCCTGTTGAGATACACACACACACACACACACACACACACACACACACGAGAGAGAGAGAGAGAGAGAGAGAGACAGACAGACAGACAGACAGACAGACAGACAGACAGACAGACAGAGAGAATATAAATCAAGGAGCATTTGGCCTTTCTCTCTTGTACACATTCTCTCATATATCTATGATTTCCTACTTTGAATTTTGCACTCAGATTTCTCCTTCAAGGATCTTGGAACAAGAAGTACACTGTAACCCACAGAATTACCTTTTTGAATCAAAACAATGAATTATGCAAGAACCAAAGAGGTCAACTTCAGGGCAGCAATGCTTTGGTAGGTGTAAATATTAACCTTGCTTTAGGAAGAATGTAAGTACAAAGAGACTGCTGAAGAAACAGAAAAACAAAGGGGTTGGAAGCACCAGTGTGAGGGATCCACCCGAGCACTGGGCAAAGGCTTCCAACTGTCAGAATGAAGGTGGAGGGAGGCTCTGCACCCACGTTTCGAACCGTCAAAACTGTGAGTATCAGCCCATCTTAGCCCAAAGCCTTTCCCACTCAAGGCACCTAACATTGTTTTCTGTTACCATTCACCTCCAAACAACCTTGAGCAAGTCCAGAGACCCTCTACCCTGAAATGACCAGCAAGAGCAATAATAAAACAACTTTACAGTGACCACATGTTGAGTATACTCCAAAGACGTGTTTAATTTTCCAGAGCATCCTATAGATTGGACTTATTTGAATTCACAACTTCTATATATGAAAACTGCAGAACTGAGAAAGTCCAAAACACATCCTAGATCACACAGCTCAGAAACTGAGGGGAGAATGGGCATCTAAGCTGGACAGGCTTGTCTTGAGCCTGTGTTTCGAGTAGTCCTTATTGGGTAGTCTTTAAAGGAGAAGGATTACTTCGATGAGCCTACGGTTAATACCAATGATGTCTGCTCTTTTACATGACTACACCAGCATTGGGCTGGGATATAAATCACGTGTTCTCGGTAACCATGAACCCAGGAAGCACCAACACAATTAGTCTTCAGCCTAAAGGCTGGAGATTAGTTACAGGAGGTGGATCACACTACAGAGTACCACATCAGTCTATACTTTATGGGAGGTAGTAAGCCTGACTCCAGGGGACACACACCCCAATTTCTCTAAGCATAGTGCTCGTTTCCCCAGGTTACCCATGTTTTCAGACCCATGATGGACACAACAGGCCTGTACACTCATTTCTCCACAGTCTGTTTGCACAAACCCATGGGTTGATGACTCAACCCATGGATCATCCTTGTCCCTGCCCAAACCAGCTGGTCCAGACACAACCAGGAAAAGATGCCAGACTCCTTGACCCATTGTTTCTGAGGGAGTTATCGAAGCTACGCTTCCAGATCTCACTCTCTTTAGAATGGCCGTTTGCTTCTTAATTTCCACATAAGTAACCCTCAAGGTTTAAATCACATCTCCCATCATTAAGGGAACACAGAAATCCAGTATGTGATTTCTAACGCCTCCCCTTTTGGACATAGGATCTTGCTATGTAGGTTCCTGCCCTGGCCTTCAATGTTGGGGTTACTTACCCACAAGTACAATGTGCTGAACCACACAAAGTATCAATCTATACACTGACTTTGGAGAAAACATTAACTGCCACATTCATCAGTAAATTTACAAAAAGGAGAGCAGAAGCATAGCATAACTTACACAAAGCTATACTCAAGGTGATGCGGTTTTGCAATAGTGAAGAATTCATGCATAATGCAAGTCAAAATTACATAAGCGATTCACATAGAATCTAGGTCTTTACAATTCCTTTCCTCCATCCTTGCCTTGTATATTCTTTCAAGAAGATGCTCCTGCGTGGAGTGGTGCCACACACCTATAATCCCAGTACTTGGAGGCAGGGGCATGGGGGATTGAGATTTAGCTTGTATCAAATTACCTGTAGAAACACATATATAAACACATCATACATACAAGATGTAATTCCTTCCCTTTCCCATTCTTGTCCTCGTGTATGTGAGGAATTGGATAAAAAATAATCCTGTGACTCAGCTGAAGGTGGGGAGGGATTCACGCGAGGCAATGTGCTTGGGTTACGAAGGAAACGCTCACCCCTGGGCAGCTCCTTCAGATCTCTGGCTTGCCTCTTACAGGCAGGGCCCCTGTTCCCCAAGACACAGCCTTGTGTGTACAGAGCTGCCGCATTCATCCCTGCCCTTGGATTTGGCCCTCAGTGGTAAGAGCGCTGAGTTCCAGAGAAGCAAACCCATTGCACTTCTTCATGGTGTCCAGCAGACACCCAACCTCAACTCGCCCTGTACCCTCCAGTGACTCAGGGCAGTTCCTGCTCATGGTGCCCCTGGGTTCCTGCTATCCTGACCTCACCATGGAAACAGTTAAGTAGAAGAAAGTCAACGTGTAGCACAGTGGTGGCCCTACCACGTTCGCCTTCCATAATGAAAGGGATTGTGAGTAACCCACTGAAGTGGAATTTAACTGCATGCCACGATGCCAAGGCAGGGATTATGATTCCCAACATAATAAGAACAAGCCCTTGATTCCATGAAGACATGAATATGAAATCTGCTCCTGCCTTTTTTTTCCCCCATTATTTTTCTAAATCAACCTGAAATCCTACTGGATGGATTAAAATGCATATGAAAACAAGATTGCTAAACCCATCTAGAAAATGAAGCCTGAGCCTGTCAAGATCTACCAAATAAGCCATTCCTTGTAACACCGTATTTTAATTCACAGTATAATCATTAAATTGTAGGGCACATTCATGTAACAAAAAGCATTTTCTGTGTTCTTAAATTAAGGGTCTCTCTTCAAAGACCTGGTCTTCAGAAACAGTGACAATGACTGCCAGTTATCCTAAGAGCCCATGTTTATGAACATGGGAAATGACATGTTAAGGTAAGCAGTAAGTTGTTTGGGTCTATTTTCAGTATGAGCTGTGCTTGGAATTCATCAGCGTTAGATAAGCAAGTGACTCTAGGCCCCTCTCATCTGAGGGCAGCTAGTGCTTATCTGTCTCACTCACAACTCTGCGAGTTGGAAAGAGGCTGTCAGTCTGCTCTGTGACAGGGCTGAAGGAAAGGGAGGCAAGTTCCAGCCCAAGGATCAGATAAAGGTTTGTATCATGAACCGAGGGTACACAGCCTGTGATTCCAGGGAATGCCTGGGAATACCTATGGGGAGAAGAGGCTGGGATTTCTCATTATCGGGAGCTTTAAAGACCACTGCTTCAACCAATCCTGCAATCGAGCCATTTTGCTTTTTCTTGATGCTGGTGTCCCTTTCTGCAGAATTGTACATTCCAAACTGTTTTGCTTCTTCCAGTCTCTTGAATTGATTATTACAGAGTAAAGGTCTTGTTTCTTACAGTATGGGGCAAAAACCTAAGTATAATTCTGCCTTGTGAGCAGTACAACTAATATTTGATGCTGTAAGTATCAAATGATATGACACTGTTTCTTAGCCAGGCCAGATGTGATGGCACAGGCCTATAATCTCAGTTACTCTACTATACCATGAAAGGTTCAAGGCCTGACTGAGCTATAAGTTCTGGGTCAGCCTTGGCAATCTAGTAAGATACTGTCTCAAAATAAAGGCAAAAATGAGGTAGATGATATGGTCAAAGGTAGGGTGTTACCTAAAGCATAAAGCCACACATTCAACTCTAGTAGAAACGATTTTTTAAAATCTTATTTTGGTGAATTATATAAACACCTTAGCAGCTATTTTTTTGTTTGTTTGTTTTTGCATGTAAAAGATTCAGGGTTTAGGGCTAGGGTATGTAGCTCAGTAATAGGACACTTGCCTTGGAATTGGCAAGAGTCTGGATTCAACCTTTAGCAACACTGAAAAGAAAAAAAATAGTCATTTTTTTAAAGGGGAGCAGATGAGTAGCAACAATATGCAATCCTGGGTTTTACACAGTAACAATGGTGATCGACAACCTTGTAAGGCAAGGCTGACTCATTCCCAGCCACCTCCACAGCACAGCCATCCACCCAGTGCTGTTGCTTTAGCTCAACTTGTTTTCCAGACATGTGTGTAGCTTTTGTTACTTCACCAAAGATCGCGGAACATATCTTTTGAAGGGTGTCTTGCCCCAGGCTGAGGGGGCTGGTAGCAGGATCTGAGAGACCAGCTCCTGAGTGTGCAGTCCGGAAATCTGGGGAGGGAGACACTTCCCTGCATTTTCAAAGGGCTCTATTGTTTGGTTAGGAGACTTTGTGTAATATGAGGGGAACAAAAATAGATGAATAAAACAAAAATTGGTCTATCCCAGTTTCCACAGAGAGTAGGTAGCCACTGTCTTTAAAAATGACCAAAGACAACAATAATAAATCATATAAAGTTATCTAAAGTAGAGAGAGATTTCAACATGCAGGCTAAATCACATTCCTATTTTAGGTTAAGACCCATTTTTGAAGTAGTACAGAAAGGAAAGGTAATTAACAAGGAACACATTATTTTCCCCCAAGATAGTTTCTCTACACAGCTGTGGAGCATGTCCTTGAACTTGCTCTGTAGACCAGGCTGACCTTGAACTCACAGAGTTCCACCTGCCTCTGCCTCCCAAGTGCCAGAATTAAAGGTGTTCATCACTGAAAAATGAAGGGGCGGGGAGGATGCTGCAGAGGGTCCCCAGGAAGATCGTGTCTTAAATATGTTGTTAGACAGAATACATAATCTTTCTATAAAGTAACCTTTAAAACTTTGTGATTCCATCCAGCCTCAGTAGAGCCAAAGTTAAATGTTTGTGTATTAGTAATTGTAAAAGCTAATGCTCACCTGCAATCCTCTTGGCCCATGAGGTCACATCCTTACTTCACAAGTTAGTCATTTCTCAACTGGTAAAACTTCCTCTTAGAGAAACAAACTTTGACTCATGACCTCCTCCCTCTTCTGAGATACGACTGTACCTCAGAAAACACTAAAGCTTACCTCATCTAAGAGGAAGAGTTAAGCAGCTGGAACAGAATGAGGAAAACTGCTTCTCAAATCTTACCTGTTGTTCTGTAATGGAAAGATCATGGAGTGAAGGCAGCCGATGAGTCTCCTTTGGCACAGTTCATGGTTTGGTGAGTCTCTCCACCAAAGGCTTTGTGTGAACAATGGACTCTGCAGTTAGAAAAACTAGACACTAACCCCACCGTAAAGACCTAGTTGTCCCTGAGTTACCCACTATTCAAAATTAAATGATGACAACACCAAGAATCATGGAGAAAAGACCAGTTTAGAGGTGCTTGGCTGGTATCCTGAGAACCGTGGGGAATGAGAGGCAGAGCCTGTGCCTGCTTCTCTTTGGGGCAGTGTCCTCTCGAGCACCCAGCTCCCTCCCTGGAAATGAGAGTCACCTCCAGGTTTTGTTTCTAGCCAAGCCAACTTCCCACCTACCTCTATATCTATATCTATCTATATCTATATCTATATCTATATCTATATCTATATCTATATCTATATCTATATCTATATCTATATCTATATCTATATCTATATCTATATCTATATCTATATCTATATCTATATCTATATCTATATCTATATCTATATCTATGCCCCTCCCCCTTTAAACTTTTATTTTTTCTGAGATCAGGTAGAAAAGAAAATGAATCTTCTCAACACTGTGAAAAGAAGCCACAGCAACAAGAGCTATAAATCACCAGCACGCAGAAAAACATTGCTGAAAGTGGGAATACAAAGCAACGGCCTCGTGCATACTTAACACACACGGAATTCAGAGAAAACCCAAACGCAAGTAGACGCTCATAAAGAGTAATAGGGGTGTGAACGTGGGGGTAGGAAGATACGCACACGTGTGCTGTACTTTTCAAAACTTTTATGATTATTATAACCTCTCAATCTGGAAAATGTGTGTCTAGCAAGGGGAGCATGACAGTGGTCTGAATACTGCCAGCTGCACTTCCTACGAAGAAGGGGAGAGAGAGACAGAATGGACAGCAATGGGTTCTCTAGCCCCATTTATGAAGCTATTCGTTTGTGGTAGTCTGTACACTGGAGGAGAATGAGAGTATTTTTTTCCTTCTCGTATTCCAAGAAGCCTTTGTGCTTCGTGTCCAGGTTCCTAGGCCTTGGAAGATCCTCAGAGGGTTTCAATTACAGGAATAGACACAGGATTTGGGAGGCAGCCCAAAGGCAGAGTCCCGGTCCTTCCCTAAAGAGAAAGCAACCTGACAGAGCTACACTGTAGGAAAGGCGGAGGGCAGAATAGTCCAAGCGGGAAGACAGGCTCGGCTTTCTCAGGCTTTGGAAGGTAGAGGGGGAGGCAGTGAGGTCTTCCTGTGCAGCTGACTGTGAGTAGCCAAGACTTTCTAATGCTGAGCCCGAAGAGGCAGAAGATGATAGGCCCGTGGTCATGAGTGTGACTTAGAGAGCAGAGCAGGGCACAGACTGAGAACAGGAGTCATGCTCATTTTGAAAGTGCCAGTTGTCACTGATGCTGTCCATGACTGTCACTATGGGACACCTCATCTCAGTTTAGACAGGCCTCATGACTGCATGAAGGCCTGGGCTACAAATGACTGTGAGTTTTTGAGTTAAGTTGCAATTCCTGGGGTCCACACCATAAAGGCTACATTAAACAGCTACAGAAGAAAAAATGGCTCAATCCCCTTTGGCCGAGGAGTAGCAGTCAGCCCCAACTTACTTAACAGCTACTGGAAATACCAGGGAACCAACTGCCTGGCTCAAGAAACTGTCCCTATCTGTCATTTTATTTTAGACAAAGCTGACCCTCCTTGAGGACCTGACCTGCAATCTGAAGACAGAAACAGTGTGTTCCTGGAGGGAACTGCTTTCACCCTTTAGTTACAGTCTAATAAGTGCTGCTGCATAGATACAGAGGTGGCAATCGGGGTTGAGACAGACCCATTCTAACAGATGTTAATGATACATGGAGACATATAGCCAGACTGGCAAGTTGGACTCCAGAAAGAATGAAGCCAAAAGGAAAACCGTCTCCGTTATTCAAAATGCAAAACAAAAGAACCCCAAAGCCAAAGAGAACAACAGCTACCCCCCATGCCCCCCAAAAGCTGGGTTTCAGAGTTTGAATAGGGGTGATTTTAGGGTTTTCTCAGAGCCAACAGACCTTCCAAGAGGTTTTTGTTTGTGCTCTCCAGATTAACCCCTGGCTTACCGGAGGGCATTCACAATGAAAACACTATCCCTATAGAATGCCCACACTTCATATGCCATTGCTACAATGCTCCAGTTAACCCTGCTACTGTAAAATGAAGAGCTCTATAGACGTCATCTTCTCCCAGTTTTATTGTTAAATATATTCATCCGTTTGGAGCCTTAATTACTGAATTTATATTTGGGCCGTGATTACCATACTGCACTAGAATAAAAAGTGTCTCACATTCAATTTACAGAAAATGAGCAGAGTCAAAGCTCCAATATGGGATGTAACTAAACACATTCTCCCATGGTTAGGCCAAGACAAAGCTCCCAGGCCTGGGGCTGTCGTGCCAACTGGCAACCAGGTCTCCTGTCCCCGCAGCATCTGGCATTTCAGAAGGCCACCCAGTTCTTGCTGCACAAGTTAGGGCTATAGATCTCAGAGCAAAAAGCCATAAACTAGGAATCTGGTATCAAAGAAAGAATGGCAAAACCTTGAGGTTTTGGATTCCTGGCCCTGCAACTTCCACCCACCCCAATGCCTGCAGTGTCCTTGGCACGGGCGCCATCCACTTCCCGCCTGAGCCCTTTCCAAAGGCTGCTGAAATGCCATGCTTCTGTGTTCTGTGGTGACAGAGAGCATGTGCTTGAGTCTGTTTGGAGTTCAAGGCCCGGAAGTGACACGCTTGCTTTCAGCACCTACATCTGCATAAAATCTACGGCACAGCTCTGAATTCTCTAGGTGTGGTTTTGGAGGCCACCACATCAAAAGACCTAAGCCTATTTAGGAGTGTTACTTCAATTGAAGAGACTGTACGAAGCCAGATAAGGCATTTCATACTAAAGTCATCGGCCAACTGGCTTATATTCTAAATCGCATGCTTGAAACCCGATCTGCTATGAAGGGAAAGCTGCTGTCAGGAGCCGCCCTCAATGGAGACCAAGTAGATGAGCAGGGCTCTATACTTATAGGGAAATGTCACCGTAGAACATACATGCATCTCCATATGGACACTGAATGCAGATATCACCTCACAACACAGTCTGACTGGTTGCTTTTCTCTATAATCAATTTATTTTACCAGAGGCTGTCTTCCCACAGCAGCCGTCAAGCTAACTGATTTCTTTTTGTTGCAAAAAACTAGATCACCCTAGCCTAGCAAAAACACATAGAGTTCCACACCTCACTGCATCCACACCACAACTCTGCCTCACTGAAGACAGCCTCACCACTTTTGGCTTTGACCAGGAGCCTCTGGCTCTTGGTTCTAGAAAGCACAGCACATTTTTAATCCATAAACCATGTCTGCATTGCCAGGTACTACCTATGTGGAGGTTGGCCAGCCTGGTCCTGAGTTATAATTTACAGTATCGTATTGGTAGCAATCTTGGGAGCAGGGGTCGGAGGTTGTGGGTGAGTTGGACACAAAGAAACTAGGATCCAAATAAAGAATGCTCACAAGGCTGTCTGTCACCTGATATTGAGATGCCACTCTGTCACTTTAATATTGGTGGCTGCCACCTTTGAAACAACACTATCAAGTCAGCAGGGGCTGCTTCTTCTCTTTTTAAGGGTGAGTTGTTTGCAGTAAGAACTAATTAGCTGCCAAGAGTGAGCTGGTGTTTCAAAAGAATACTATTCCACTCCTCAGATAGGAGCCTCATTCACCACCATATATTTACTTCTAGCAAGACTATGCATCCTTAAGCTCAAAGTCTTTGTAAGGACAGGGAGACCGGAGTAAAAATATTTTACTGATGATTCCAAGCTGGCAACCCATCTTGTATACGTCCACTAAGGGAACTATTACTTCTAATGCACTGCTGTCTGCATAATGTTACACATGACAGGAGCGACTGTAAATCTGAGCAGCCAGCTATCTGGAGTTCCTCTGAGCATGGCTGTGTGTTTCTGTTTGAAACGTGTAACACACATCACTTTATTTTTTTCTGGATCCAAACTCTGTTCTCCTCAAAGAAAGCAGATCACTATGCCCATGTTGACACACGTGATCAATCACATGCACTGAACTCTTTGATGGAGATGGGCAGAACCCCGATGTTAAAAAAAAAAAAAGCAAAGCTAGGTAAGCAGTAACCAATTCGTGCTGGCCTTGCTGCAGAGCCTTCTGCAAACTTAAAACACCATTTCAGGCCATCTTGCTGTGGACTGCCTCCTGGTTGCTCTCCCAGGAGACACGCTAAGGTCCTTGTTAGGGTGCACCCTTTTGTTGCCTGAGTAGCACCCGAGGCTGAACTGCACACTTGAAAGTTTTGAAGAATTAAGCAAATAAGGGTGAAAAAGTGGTTTTGTTTGTTTGTTTTCTGAACTAGAGATGACAGTGTTTGATGTGATAGACTTTGACTCTTCCTTAACGTCTCCTTCTTAAATTGCTTCACATTTCTATTTCGTACCTTCTAAAGATCATAGATTCTTCAGAAGCAGTGACTATGCTGAGAATTATCCAAAGCCACGCTCTCCAGACTCCCAGGGGCTCCTTTTAAAATGGACTATAGGTATAGCAGCACGATTTATGGAACAATGTAAACAACCATACCTTCTAAAAACAACAACCTTCTAAAAACAATCTATAGGCTAAAGTGTTAACCAACCACAGAGCATGAGGTTCTGGAAGAGGGACAGATTGCTTGTGACAAATGAGCACACCTTTAGTGCTGGAGACAGAAGTGGGTCATGATGAGTAGCTGCAGTTTCCACTGACTCATTTCTACATGTGAAGAGCAGCAAGTGACACTGGGGATCTGGCTCCTCACCTGGGAGACTATGCTACTCAGTTCTCCAAGGAAAGCAACCAGACCGTAAACCGCAGCCAACAACAGACCCAGCTGGAATGCAGCCAACAACAGACCCAGCTGGAATCTCTGGGCTTAAAAAAGTCACAGGTGGGACTGACAGTAAGGGACAGGGTAGGGAAGAGACTCTTGCTAGGAGATTACTGCCGTCGGGCTGAGACGGGGCCGCACTGGTTCGCACACATCCTAGGAATCAATCCCGGGAAAGCCATTTTGAGCATCTCACTTTGAATGCAAGAAAAACAAACAAAACCCTCTATTTTTTGTTTGATAGCGAGGAAAACCTGGCATACTGTTTCTAAACACAAATGCATTTATTTTAGCACAAATGGAACATACCACGGTAAATGTCAAGTACTCGCTATCCATTATGAAAATGAGGCCGTGCCGATCTTTCCAACTTAAAATCCAATGCACAGAGGCCCCCCAGTCCCCAGACAGAGCCTACAAGATGTCCTTATTAAAATTTCAAAGGTCAATAAACCAAAAAAATGAGGTGACAATAGATGTCAGAAACTTCTGGGAAATTCCTAGTGTCTCATGCTGGAGTGGCCAGGATGGTGACAATGTCTGTCTATGGAGGACAAAGGCCCGGGTTATAGGCAAAGGGACGGTTATTACCCACTGGGAACTTGTATGACGTAGATCTGTTGTAGAAACATGTGTACTTTCCTCCAGTAGAACCACCGCACACAGAAGTCCTTTGCGTGGAAGAAAACACGGACCTCGAGCGGTTCCACTTACCCAACCGACCCCAGTTTGCTTTCCCCGGCGCAGATATGGAGTTATGCGGCACCACTCACACTCCAAGTGTTATCAGCAAGTTCTAAAACAATCCCTGAAGCTAGAGAAAAGAGGGAAATTTCTTTCCATTGTAACCCTTGATTGGGCCCAGGGCCAACACCCATGACCCTGGCCTCTTTAGCACAATGCCCTATTGAACTAAGATTCTAAATAAAAATACAGTTTCTGAGATACCTGAGGCTTTACAAAATGAGACATTGTTATGAAGAGTGACATAAATATCCAAGGCAGGAAAACAGTGGGGTATGAAACATCTAGAAGGCAGTAGGCACCCAAATATACCATGCTACACAGTGTTAGACTTCAGACTACACTTCGTTTAAAACAAACTTCAGAGAGAGAGAGACAGAGAGACAGAGAGAGAGAGAGGGAGGGAGAGAGAGAGAGAGAGAGAGAGAGAGAGAGAGAGAGAGAGAGAGAGAGAGGTGCCAGCTTGACACGACCTGGGAAGAGGGAACCATAATTGAAAAGCTATCTCTATCGAGCTGACCTGTGCTCAGATCTATGAGGGACATTTTGACTGGCAGCTGACATGAGTCCACTGGAAGGCCCACTGTGGGCGGCCCCATCTCTAGGCCCTGGACTGTTTAAGGAAGCTGGCTGGGCCTGAATCAGTAACTGAGCTTGGAGGTAGGACAGGTTCTGCTTGAGTTCCTGCCTGTCTTCTTTCAATGATGTACTATGACCTCACAGTGTAAGCCCTTTCCTCCCCAAGCTGTTTGTGGTCTGAGTGTTTAATCACGCAACAGCAAAGCAAACAACTTCCGACGGGACTCTCACTTCTGACATGAAACAGGTCTCTGGAAAGCACTGTCCCCAGGGATCCGACCTGCCTAAAGGATGCTCTGGAAAATAACATTTTACAGAAATGAATCCGTGTTTATTTTTCCTAGCTAAAATGTCACCAGATGATCTATTTTAGCCTCCAGTGCTAGGGTTACCTCCTCAGAAACCAAAATGATGACTGTGTCATTCTCCAACAGCTATCTAATAACCGTCAAATGCTCGTCTTGCAACTTCTGCCACAGCTAACCTGGGTCAAGCCGAAGTTTAAAATGAAAACAAGTCTACACCATCAAGAGCTATGGACTGGAGGTCCCCATGTACTCTGATCAAATAGTTAATTGACTTGGAATTTAGTTTTAAAATTCTAGATATGTTCTTAAATATTCACAACATCGAATATTAAGTCATGTAATGTCTTGACAGATTTCAACCTTAAATATGTCTAGGTTTCAAAAGTGAAAATATTTCATCACATCCAAGTGCAGTAGGTAAATTCAGAGCCAATTAGAATGTTTAAGAATAATGAATGAATCTTTTTTTCTCGGATTAATTGGCACAAGCTGTACAGAGCACAACCTGAGCAATGTTGATAGACTGAATGTTCCACGGGAGAGAGCTAGTGCTCATCTTCTTACCCTCTCCAGTTTCATGTGAGGAAACAGGACCGTCTTGTAAAATCCTACCTTCTACCCATCTCATTTTCTCTTTATAAGGACACAGAAAACATACAGCCAGCTGAGGCTTTTAAACAGGAAATGCTCTTTGTCTTTGTCAAGAAAAGTAGGAAAACAAAATGAAAACATGGTGGCTAAATCCCATAATCCCTGCACTTGGAAGCCTGAAATTAAAGAAACTATGTGACTTCAAGACCGGCCTGGGCTATCATGGAACCCTTGGCCAGCCGGTGCTACAGGGTGAGAATCTGACCCAAAACAACAAGAGCAACAACAGCAAAAATCAACTCAAACAAACAAAAAAAACCCCAGAAGCATCAATAAGAAAACCCAGCAAGCAACAAGCATCACTTTGCCGTAGAAATTTGTCTTTAATCCTAACATCCTCTACCTTGACCTC
The DNA here is from genome assembly GCA_030556225.1 of Cricetiscus sungorus. NCBI lineage: Eukaryota > Metazoa > Chordata > Mammalia > Rodentia > Cricetidae > Cricetiscus > Cricetiscus sungorus. Next base: position 9,045,809 of record JANBXA010000411.1, on the reverse strand, counting down.
ATGACAATGTGTGGAACAAAGCATTTCCTCATGTGCTTCTAACCAATCTCAAGGAAAATGTGTTAAATTAAATTTCAAAACAAACAAACAAACCAAATCAAACACACATGCCTATCGGACCATAACTACTAAGCTCTGTGGCTGTGGATGTCCCTCCTAGAACTGACTAAACAGGGGAGAGCTGTCTCCCATCCCCATCTCCACTTCTTCTGGAATGAAAGAGGGCTAGGAAGATCAGCATCGATTCAAGATCCAGGCAGCACCTGGAAGTAAATTTAAATTGCCTTTAGAGAGCCTCATTCATCGTTATGAGGATGACTCAACTCCCAACCTGGAACTCGCTGCTTTGTTGCTCCTGGACCCACATAGCAACATCTCCACTCAGATGTCAGCACACCCTTCAGCTCAATAACTCTAGCCTGAACTTCCCACCTTCACCACACCTGTCCTGCTTCCCAAGTCTCTGTTCAGTTACTGGCATGAGCAGCAATCTACTGCTTGAATTGCTACTGTGGTCCCACCTCACTGAACTCATCCGATTAGTCACCTGGTCCTATGGATTTGACTTCCTGAACATCTGCCTTTACTTCCAAGGCCACCATTCTGCCCATGACCTCATCCATTGTCTGCTGAAAAGGGTGTGATGTGTGCTTTAACTGGGACTCTCCACTGCCCAACTCTAGTCATCCTTCCTGCCAGGAATCTTCCTGTGTGCTCCTATTGACACCCCACACTCTGAACCTCTTTTTCCCGGAGATCGTTCCTGCTATAGACATAGTTTCATAAACTTAGAGAGAAGATATGTCCTTCTGAATTGCTTAAAAGAAACAAGATGCTCAACAACATTTCCGTTCAGCTTTCTTTTCATGGGCAACCTATAGCAGGTTGGTCTATAGACTAAAAACCCTCTGAGCAACAAGGCTTATCACTCTCACAGAATGCATGCCTACCTTTCATTATGGCAAGGAAAGTTTCTACTTAGGATTAGAAATAAAGCTCAAAAGATGCTCTTACATCTTTGACACATTTTCAAGGACCAGGGGTCATGTCTCATCACTAAATGATGCTTCTTTCTGCTTTCGTATAGTTGCAGTGTACAATTATCCCTCCCTAGGCTTTATATAAACTACAAATTTGCATGCACCTGTGGGCATAAACAGGGATTTATGAACAGATAAAGTCCACTTGGCTTCTGTAGCACAGCTGGGACTCTGAAGATGACAAAACACATCTGGATGAACTGCTGGCCAATAGGGATATAGTTTATTTTATATACTAATGACTGTATATTTCACCAAGTTCTGCAATACAAATAAATGTAAGAGGCAGTCAAATCATCTACAGTAGTATAACATTAAGGTGAAAAACTGCTGTTTTCTATGCTAATTATGCAAACTTGTATCATTAAAAATGTACACAACAAATACCCATATACAACTTTTAGCAACCACTCTGCTAATTCACAATAATTCTACAGACATGCCTTCCTGATGAAGGTAACTTTTAATAATCTTCTGTTTACAAAAAAAAACATTAAATGTAAGACATGCTACAGTTACCATGACATGTTTAGACTCGCACAAATAAAGATAACTGGCCTTTTTAATTCCAATTTGTTTTCTTTGAGAGAATGTCGTATGCATTTCCATCATAATTAAAACAGAAGGTGACACAGAGGTAAGGAGGGGTGAGGTCCTTGCCATCTACCTCTGTGTCACCCTCAAGTCATGAAAAATAATGGATTATTTTCTGTCTCCTTTGAATAGAATTTTGTGGTCTCAAGTGTTACAGGGGGAAATTTTGCCTAAGGGAATATGATGAACAATTATTATGTTTCATGATGACTGACATGAATGAGTATGATAGAAAATTGTACACAAGCAACAGAAGAGTCAGTAGAAGATGCGATCCATGGGAGGAGCTCAGAGAGGGAAAACAGCTTGCACGCTATGCTCCAAGCCTCCCATCTAAGTTGGGAGAGGGCCTTTTGACCTGAAATATTTCTGTGTTTACAAAGCATTCCTTTTAATGCATGGGGCTGCCTTTCACAAGCGCATGTGCAGATAGCATGTCAACACTCCACTAACCCAGGTGGCTGCACAGTCAAAATGCATGCTCCACTCCAGAAGGAAGAAACACACGATATTCTTGTAGTAAGTGTACGGTATGATATTCAAAAGAATTTATAACTTCCACACTTCTTGTATTTTGCCATCTCCAAAATGCAAAGCTGGTAAGTGGATAATGAGAAGGCATGCCTCTCTTGTCTGAAAGGGCTAGCCTGCATGTTGCATGCTACCCACTTTATTTAAACATGCTTGGGCCTTGACTATTCAAACACTTAAGAATTCTGGGAAAGTCACCTACTTTAAGACTACCAGAAGCACTGGGTTTGGTGGTGCATAGCTATAATCCCAGCACTGCTAACTATGACATGGTAGCTGGAGTTTGAGTTCAGCCTGTGTTACAGAGCTAGACCTTATTTCGAACAAAAACAAAAAGTACTTTGCCATTATTAGTCCTTACTTTAAAAGTTTTCTGTGTATCTTGGAAAGGAGGAAAGTACAGTATATGATATTTAATATAGCTCCACTCAACTGTGGGTCTGTGGCAAACACACAGGAAGACATTGAGAGATTTAGGCTCCTTTGATGAAATCAAAGACCTAAATTACCTAAATTACCACAAATATATTCCCACCAGCCTTGGCCCTTGGGTCTCTCCAAAGCCAAATTATAAGGGCTACTTTAACTCTACTACTCCTGTGTTATGCTTCTTCCAAATGTTCCTTGCCATGCGACAGGGACAAATGACAAGGCTGCGTGCTTCAGACTGCTCACTTCCAGGTCAGACGAGTTTCAGGTTACTTTGCTGGCCTAGCATCCTTCACTGTGCCAGCTGCCAGGGCTAGTGTCCTGACACCCAGAGGCCATACATGGCAAGCCTTCTCTGTTACAGCCTCAAAATACCCACTACCACCAAGAAGCTCTGAATCCAGCTGTTTCTAGTCTAGAGTCTATAGCCTTGGAAGAGGTATCCTAGCAGGGTTCACTGAGCCCATGAACTTGCTCTGCTTAAATGAAAACAAATGGAAAAAAAAAATCAAACACATTAAAAACTACATTGTTACTAACCAAAATGAAAGTAACTGAGTCATGACATTTTTCCCACGTATAAATGCTTATATTAGTCCCCTGTGTTGGACGTAGCATGCTCTTGTCACTAAGAGACATCATGTATGTTTTCGCATGTTGTGGCTGCTGCAGATACATGGAAAGTCATACCCATTTACCATCACTTCAAAGGAAAGGTCACTCCCAGACCTGCCTCATCTGGATGCCACTAAAGAACCAGATAGCCAGGCAGTGGTGGCACACACCTTTAATCCCAGCACTTGGGAGGCAGAGGCAGGTGGATCTCTGAGTTCCAGGACCACCTGGTCTATAGAATGAGTTCCAGGCAGCCAGGGGTACACAGAGAAACACACCTTTAATCCCAGCACTTGGGAGGCAGAGGCAGGTGGATCTCTGAGTTCCAGGACCACCTGGTCTATAGAATGAGTTCCAGGCAGCCAGGGGTACACAGAGAAACACACCTTTAATCCCAGCACTTGGGAGGCAGAGGCAGGTGAGCATGAGAGGCACTTGGTCTCTAGCCCACCTGCCACAGCCATTGTCTGTTCTGTTCCTTTATTCTCCCTCCCTCCCTCCCTTCTCCCCCCCCCACTCCCCAGCACATGAGCAACAGGAACCATCTTCTTTCAAGGTTCCCCAAACCAGTTTCGGTACTGACACATGCGCCACAGAATTAAAGTCTGAGAAAGAGAAACCCAGTTCGCTTATTTTCCATCAAAGAGAGTTACTCCTGACTATCTCAAAATGGTAACGGAGTGTCACTGAGTAATATTTTAAGATTCCACAATCCTGTCAAGAAAACGTACTCAAAAGTCATTTTCATTTGCCACAGGGAGCTAAGAAAGACAACGCATTCACATGAAAATAAAAATCTTGAATGAATTATACACTCAACAGTGGCACCCGTTTTCTTTTTAAAGGAAGTAAATGAACATGCCGGTGGCGATTTGGAGAAACAGGACCTCTTGTGTACCATTGGTGGAAATGTAAGACAGCTTCGATGGAAAATGGCACAGAGATTCTTCCAAAGCCACAGAGAGGACCTTCATATGCTCCAGCAATCCATCTCCTGGGGTACGCACCCCAAAGCCCTGAAAACAGAATCCTGTAGAGCTATTTGCATACTCCTGTTCACAGCAGTACAGTTTCCATCATAGCCAAAGATGGAGCAAACCCAACTAACTGCCCATGCAAAGGTACTGAGTGAGCCAACTGTGGCATATACACATGTAACGGAATATTATGCCACCTTCGAAAGGAGCTCTGACGCATGCTACAACATGAATGAACCTCGATGGCACTGTAAGGAGAAAATGGCAGCCACCCAAAGACAAACACTGAATGATCCCACTCACATGAAGTTCCCAGAGGAGTCAAATCCACAGGTTCAGGAGAGGTAGCTCCTGAGAGCTAGTTAGGGAGGTGGTGTTTAAGAAGCTTGGGGCTTCTATTTTGCAAGATGGAAGCAGCTGTGCAGCTCAGATGTAGAACAAGCTGAATGTGCCCAAGACCAAGATAAGCAGTGAGGAGAAAAGATGGATACAGAACACAAAGCAGCTTGGGACACAGACTCATCCTGAACTGTCTTCCAAACACCTGAGAGCACAATCCCATTACCCAGCAACCTCCTCCTCTCCTGTGCATTTGCAACTAACCCTCCCACAGATGAGTTATGAGAAGGCTGGATTAGAAGAATCTGTTCCTGTCCCCATGACCCCTCCCTTGCAAAGTACACTGAGGAGAAGCACTTGGCCATTTCTAGGTAAGAGTGCAGGATTCGTGAAGAGGTATCCTCAAGTTGATTCTCCAGCAGCCACTGAGGTCTTTAAGGCCCTCAAGAGACAGAGACAGAAACATCTATTCCATAGCTCACAGACCCTTGATAGCTGACAGCCTGGAATGCCCAATGTGTGGTCATGTGTTAGCATGTTACAGTCTGGCAACTTCAAGAATCTCCTTAAACAGGTCAGCGCCCACAGGGTTGAGTTTAAAAATAATAATAATAATAAAATAATAATAATAATAATAATAATAATAGCTACAGCAAAGTCTAGCATGTGCAAGCATTTGCTAACTCCTTCATCTGGCTTGCTCTCCAGAAATTTAAATTTTAACCTTGAGACTGGATTGAAGCAGCTGGCAGAGAATATAAACACAATGGGAGACCTTAGGGCAATCATATGTCAGAATGCTTCAGAATATTTGCTGAACCTCTTCATCCACCATGATCTTAAACCTCCAGTATGTAGTTTCAACACAATGGCGCTCAACTCTCTCCCACTTAGATCCCACGGACACTCCATGCCGTCTTATATCATTGAAGTAACTGTTTCTCAATAACACACGTGCACCAAAAGATGTCCATGGCTATTTATCATGAGCAATTTATGAGGCTGCCAAATACTGAGAGACGAGGGAAGCAAAAATATCAAACTAGGAAAAAAAAACAATAACAACAACAACATGAAAACAAAAAAGCTAAGTGTTTCCCAAGGTGTCAGCATGGAGGCTCAATCTTATTTCACACACACAAATCAGATCAATTGAAGATAGAAATGCATTATACATTAGACACACAGTTCCAAACTTTGATAAAAGCAGACCTTGGAATGGACATTAACAGCAATTTGCATTTAGTAATGTTTCATATTTGAACAGTAAATGTGTTGAGAGAGAAAAGCAAATTAAAAAATACATATGCAGTTGCTTTATTGAAATATTGATGGCAGTTGGAGAAAAGTTGAGAGCAGCAATGAAACCCGGGGAGGGGGGGTCCCTAAGACAATATCTTTCATCCAACACGTTGCCTTTGCTCACCACTTCCCTTCACGTCTTAAGTTCTTCAGGAGGAATTTACATTTTATAGGAGGGCTTCATCTTCAAGCATATGAAATGTTCATTCCAGACTTGAATTTGGCGACGACAGACCCACTCTCACATTTTACTTGAGAAAATATGGGACACCAGACTGCCAACCTAGCAATAGTGTATCACTGCAAGATAAAAATCGCAAACTTGGAAGCCCCTCAAGTAGACATAAAAACTCCCTGGCGTTATGTATTAAGATTCATAAACATGTTCACGTCACTTTGGCCTAGAAATCTCTATTCTGGGACTTTATCCTAAGGAAGCAGCCCAAAAGACAGAAAAGGCGATATGCCTGAGTATGTTCGCTGAGGCGTGCTTTCCGTCAATAAAGCTTTATTAAGTGTCTATTATGTGCCAGGCACTTGGCTGGCAGAAAGATGGCACCTCAAGACACGATCAGATGAAGATCCAGATAAACATATGCGACACTGGAATGTGTGGGGACAAATGCTAACAGGAAAGTGATCTCCAGAAGTACAGAACATGACGATAAACTAGAGGACGGCAGTGACTGCGGTGGACGGAGACTTGGCGGAATTTAAGGTCATGATCTTATCAGGTCTTCACAGCATTTTAAGGCACGAGTTCATGTTGAAATATGGAACAAAGATCAGTGAGTTGTCTCAGTGAGTAAAGGTACCCTGCTCCTACACAAGATGACCCCTTGGACCCCTGGAACCCCCATGGTAGAAAAAGTGAACCAACTCCACAAATCATTCTCATTTTTTCTTCTTTCTTTCTGTTTCTTTTTCTTGATTTGGTTTTGTTTTGTTTTGATAAAGGTCTCACTTGTGACTCTGGCTGGCCTGGAACTCAGTATGTAGACCGGATGGCCTTAAACTCAGAAATCCACCTCTCTCCGATTCTGGAGTGCTGGGATTAAAGTTGTGAACCATAATGCCTGGCTATAAATATTGTCCTCTGACCTCCACAAGTGCTCTGTGGCATGTGCTCATGGCACACTGCATGTTTTGTTTCTAAAAGCTCATTATCCCATGATTTGTGAGTGTGTGTGTGTGCGTGCTCATATGTGACGGTCCATGTGCATATGAAGGCCAGAAGACCTCAGGGGTCATTACTCAGGGTGCAGTCCACCTACTCTGTAGTTTGAGACAGGGACTCTTAGTAGCCTGTAGTACACTGGCTGTCTAGAGAGCTACACCCCCTCTGTGCCCCCCAAGTCCTTAAGGACAAAGTGTGTGTGTGTGTGTGTGTGATTCATGTGTAGGGTGCATGTGCCTATGCTGTGGCATGTATGTGAAACCTGAAGAACAATTCCCTGAAGACAGTATCCTTTTACCACCTTTACATGGCTTTTCTGGGCATTGAACTCAGGTTCTTGAGCCTCTGTGCCAATCACTAAACCATCTCACCTGCTACCCCAAAGCCAAAACAAAACAAAACAAACAAACAAACAAACAAAAACCCAAAAAAACAAAACAGCAAAACCACATTGCAACATTGCAAGTATAATGGCCTGAGTAGCTCTGCCGTCCCTGTCTTTCCTTTGCTTCGTGGGGGAGGTGGTGATCAATCCCACTACTCTCCAGCGCATTCCACCACACTCTATTCCCAGCCTGAGTGTTCTACTAGACACGAGGGTGCCCCTAATTAAATCTGCTGAGGAATTCTGAGTTCACTTTGCTTAAAAGGCAAAACAAAATAAGCCCAGGAAAAGTCCTTATTGTTCCTTTGAGAACTCTTACATGTCTTACATGTTGTCCCAGCATCGCCTTAGGAGCTGTCATTGCACTGCTGAAAGTCTTTTGTGAAATATGGTCTCTGTAATTTCTAAAGACTATCGTGTGTTCACAGAAAATTTCAGGGTTCTTTTGGGGGGGCTGGGTTTAAAAGCCTTTGAAGAAAGAGAGATTAGACATACTTAGTCATCTACAAAGAGGAATAATCTCACCTAACTCCGGCATGTTGCAGTCTGCACTGCCTGCCTGAGCTTACACTTGGATTAACAACAACTCCACTCCTAGAGCAAGCGCATCTACTTCAAGCCGCCACATGCCACCAGTAGTGTAGGCAAGATGAGGAGATGCCTCCTTTGACAAGCTCTGTTCTATAGGGTGGCTCAGGCTCCAGCTCTATTCCAGAAAGGTGATGGTGTTCTAGAAGGTTCTCTGGAGAAGGCCCCGCCTCCACTTTCTTTCTTCTCAACTGAGTGGCTAAAGAAATGCAATTTGCTGTGGAGGACAGAACCCATGGCAGGCAACAGGAAGTGGGGAAACTCACATCTACTGAGTGCGTCCATCTGTGAGGCAGGCCCTAGGTGAGCAGGGTGCTAAGGTTTCTGAAAAGGTCCACACTCCGGCATTGCAGGCCAGAGTCTGCACAGTTCAAGTCTGCTCCATATTCCAAGCAGCCACAGGCATCCCTAAGCAAACAGCTGAAGCTGCATTCTCCTAAACAAATCTACAAACCACACCAGGCATGCAAGCTAGAGCTTGCCCGCTCCTGCCCAGAGGCTTCACAAACGGTTTTGTCTAAGGTCCAGAATTGCTGTTCCCTCAGAGGTGAGGTGACCTGAAGAGGTCACGTGCCTAAGATGATGTGGATTCAGGTTCCAACAGAGGTCTGTCCAAACCCAAGGTCTGGTCTTTCTACTCTAAGAGCAGGCAGATCTCTGGGAGTCTGAGGCCAGCCTGGTCTAAGAGTGAGTTCCAGGACAGCTATAGCTGTACCACAGAGAAACCCTGTCTCAAAACAAGCAAACAAAAACGGTGCTGATGTGTGTTGGCTAAATGGTTCATCAGGCAAAGGTGCTTTAGCCATGCGTGACAACCTGAGGCCAATCACCAGAGCAGACTGACTCCTGCAAGCTATCCCTGACCCACATCTGCCTCGTGCCACACATGCCTGCGTGCATGCAAGCGATTGCTTGCACACACACCTTAAGAAAAGGAAAGACATACAGAAAAAAATGCAGGCGGGTGGGATGACAGGTAAAACTTGCTCCCAGGTTTCTGAAGCATTTATTACTAAACCCTTACATTCAGGGGAAAAGGCATCACATTCTTTGCCACCCTGTGGCAGATAATGGTGGTAGATCCTTGGAGCTTCACCATTCTAAAATGTAGTGACATGACCCCACTGATGACCTCATGTCCCATGGAGGGAACCATATAAATGTGTGAGGAAAGGGATGTGGCCTCTGGCCTTTGGACTCTGTGAAAACAGACGGGAAGAAGGGCAGACAAGCAAAGAGACCAGCATTTGCCCTGTGCTCTGAACTTCCACTCCAGAGCAGAGAGGACCCTGCACCCCGCACGCACCCCGCATGCACGCACGCACAGTGTAGCGCCTGGAACTCAAGGGAAGACAAAGAGGACCATAGCTGTGAGTGAACCTTAACCTATCCCTCCCCCTTTCCTTCACAGATTCAAGATTCTGTTTCCACCAATGGTCGTGCTATTTGAAACCTGAAGGCAAGGTTCAAGTCCATCTCTGTCACTTGCTTTGGTAGCTAAACATTAATCTTCCCATCTTACAGTAGGAGAGGGTGTCAACTCTGCTCTTGGCAGGCTGATTTTTTAACATAAAATGCAATCAATATGCTGAACTTTCAAAAAAAAAAAAAAGTAATTCCCTGTAAGAGCTTAGATGCCCATAAATTTTAAAATATAATGGTTCAAAAGCAGTTTCCATGATTAAAACTACTTTCCTCTTAAAAAAAAAAAAAAAAAAAAGAAAATATCATTTAGAGTTGCATAATTTATTTCTGAAAATTAAATGACTTTTTTTTCCCTTACAGAGGACAGGGGGAAAGAAAGACATGGAGCAGATGGGGTCACAGTTCCCCTATGAAGAAGAAACATTTCTGTACCTTATAAACATACATAAATCGGCCTGACAGCTGGGAAACCTGCTCACATGTATAAGGGATAAAGTTGAGATCTTGACTTTTAACATTTCAGCCTGGGGGGGGAGGGGGAATTGAAACTGGAGTTAGCATTAGTAATCTTAAGAGAGTGCGTGCTTCATGGCCCCCAAGGGAAGGAAGGACAGTCAGACCTAAGATGTGAGACCTTCTACAGTGACATGATAGCCATCCTCATCACAGACGGATACCATGACAGGGGCTGTGGACTCTACCACCCCCCTCCGTCCCGTTCTTTCCTTCCTTCCCTTTCTCCCTCCCTCCCTCTCATGGATCCCGTGTTGTTCTATTTTGGTTCAGTACTTGTGACTGAACCTGGCATTTTGTACGTGTCAAGGTAATCACCTACCAACAAAGCTATAACCCTAGCCATATCTTGACTTTAGTCTGACATAAAGCCTCACTAAGTCAATCAAGCTGGTCTTGAACTCACTCTGTAGCCCATGCAGGCAATGGACTTGTGGCCCTCGTGCCTCAGCCTCCCAGTGACCTGGAATTACACCAATGCCTACCAAGCCTGGCTCTCACAATCTTTCTTGTATACTCCAGATATTTTTAAATTTTCTATAAATCTAACTGATGTAAACATGGGTATTTAAAAAGACTCTCAAAGGGGGGAGGCAGATAATAAAACAGGAGGGAGAAAGGAAAGTCATTTTAGGATATGTGTTTTCGTTTATGCAAATAGTCACAGAGAAAAAAACGTAAGCCACGGTTTTACTAAGCATTGGCTTTGGGGTAATTTTCCTCCTCAGGGTCATTTTTATCTTCCCTGTTCCTTGTCAGATGCAGGTGTCAGGTTAACACTTAAATGCTAAACAAACTTCCCTGAGCTTCAAATACAGTAAAATATTTGAAAGAGCTGGTTGTTCACAGAGCAAATAAAGCACTTCAGGTTCATCCTTGGTTAAGATGCATGTTTGGTTCATTCTTCTCTTACTACACAGATTCCTGGCTTCCAGAACTTACCAATACCCATTCTTCAAACCCTAGGCTCTATACATGAACACACTGTGAGTAAAATTTCTCCTTCCTGGCCCTGTTTGTGTCCCAAACAACAACCCCCAAATTATTTCAACCATTTACCACTTGACAAACTAGGTTTCCAGTATTAGTATGAATGAACCACACGAATACATAAGCTTATTCTTTTTTTTCAAGCATCTCATTGTTATGCATTTTTCCCACACTCCATTTGATATAATCAACTATATAATAACAACCATGTATTATTATTTTCAAAAGAATTAAGTTTAAAATGAAATGATAGTTATAGCAGGGTCCTCTGGATGAGATCCAGAAATAGAAGGAAAGCACCTTGTGAAGAAACTATTGTTGTTGTTACTGTTTCAGAGACAGGGTCCCAATCTGTAGCCCAGGATGTCCTGGAACTCACTGTGTAGACCAGGCTGGCCACAGGCTTTTAACCCTTCTGCTTTAGCTTTGAGTGCTTGCATTATAGGCATGAGCCACAGCACCAGGCTGATAAAACTAAAAGTTTAGTAAAACAGATCTTCATTGAAACAAGGGTACAGGAGCAAAATAAAAATATCATTCTGATCCTATATTATCATGATCACATCATCAAAATATTTAAAACTTGTTGAAACAACAGCAACATTCCATACATTTCTTTTGGAATTAGTGACATGAGAGTCAATTATTGAAACATAGTTAACACATACCTAAAAAGCAAACCTGGCCATCCATAAACCATACTAATAAACATGATTTCAGAACAAAACAAAACAAAACACACTTTATTGGCTAGACTTTCTCTACATTTAGTTCTACTGTTACCTCTTTACGTAAAGCCATCTGAAGCAGTCCTAGGCTTGGGTCAGTGGTCATGAGAACCTCTTTAGCAGTTAGAAAGAACCCAAAGGAAACTTTACCTTCTACTGTCTTTAGAAAGGAGCAGTAATGCCTTAGAAAGGGCTCCAATGTTCTAGCATAGGAATCCCCAAGAGAAGGGCTTCTGTTGGCTTAGAGAATTCTGAACGCAGTATTTGTGCCTTCTGTATGTTGGAGACTATTTATAGTTTATTCTGATAGAGTTGTCTTCTACATTTCAAAGCAGTTACTTCTTAGACTTCTCAATATAGTGATTTTCTCACAGGAAAGGGTGTATTTCACTGAGTATCATCAACCATGGCCCTCTAAAGGAATTAGTTTAGTATAATCCAATGAAATCACTGAATATATATATATATATATATATATATATATATATATATATAAAAAAAAAGAAAGAAGTCTATAACGAATCCATTTCTAAAAATTCCCTACAAACTTTTTTCTTTTTCCTGGTATTCTTCTGGCATTGCCAAATAAGATGCAAGAACTTTTGTCTGTTCAGGGCTATGAACTACGTGCACCATCCATCTGCGGGGATTTTAGATATGTTTACAACACCCAAGCTCAAGTGAATGCACAGGCCTTTATAATAGAGGGAAATCTCAGGAAAATAAGCCTGGATGCAGTGGGGAGTTCCTCGCTGAAAAGGCCGTAAAATAGCAGCTGTTCATAGCCACATCCTAAGCAAAGCCTCACTTGAAATGCACAAGCCCACTCAAACACCATTAGAAGCTGCGATGCTTTAAGATGAGGAAATTGCCGAGCATGCGTATACAATTTCCACTAATGGCCAGGAAAAGCAGCAGGTGGCAATTTTAAAACAAAGTAAACCCCACTTCTGCTTTTTACTCCCTCCCCTCAGACAGCAGGTGGCATTTCTATAGCAAAGTTCAAAATTATAGGAGCTCTCTGACACAAGCATCTCCCCAACTGCCAAGAGGCTGCTTGTTCTGTAAAATTAACACATTATGGCCTTGCTTTACAAGTGTTAATTTCACCAATTAGACTACTGCTGCAGTCTACTTCCATAGGAATCGGAATGGCCAAGTTCCCATCAGTATTCACCACTTAATACTGGTGAGACATGGGGACCACTGCATCATCTCTGAGTTCTACACTTGTCATCTACATCGTTGCTACAATATCGTCACCTTTACAGCACCATTGTGGAGACTTAGTACAATTCATATGAGATTTGCTCAGCAGATGCTCTCCCTATCCCCCCCCAGCCCCGCCCTACCCCGCCCCTCTTAGCTGAGGCTGTGGGTTATCGTATGCTACTATAATTATTTGTCTACATTTCTTTATAACTCCACTGAACTGGGATACTTAATTAAGGATCATGTCATATACTATTTTTGCTTCTCAGATGGTTATCATAACCCTGGTCATATAAAAAAGGAACTGGATGAGCACTGGAGACAAAAACAACAACAACAAAAACAAACAAACAAACAAACAAACAAAAACCCACAAACAGTGACAATGTGGCAAGCCCTGGACCTCATCCACAGAAGTCAAACAGTGCAATTAGGTTATTAGGTTATCAGGTTTCAGAGGGTGATTCAGGATCATCCACAACCTCCCAGAGCAGTAAAAGGGTCACACAGAGATGTGTGACTCATAAGTTACCTCCTCTGAGTATTTTTAACTGTAATTAACTTCCCATGTTTCCGAGGTAACTCCTCCTGAGCTTGGCTTCCCTGTCTTCTGGCCCAGTTTAGAAACACTTGGCTTCTCTTTAGGGCTTGTAAGGCAGCAAAAGGAGTCACCTAGCCTCAGGACTGGAGTTCCGCCCTCCTTGATCTAATTCCTAGGACATCTTTAAAACCTCATCTGTGACTAGAAGACAAACAGAGCAAAGCAACAGCAAATCCAAAAGCACTTTAATGGCTTTAAGCTAGCATTTAAGATGCATACACACCTGGGACTTCCCAACGAAGTCCATACATGCTGGGCCATGAATACCCTCCAACCATATTAGTTTCTCTATTAAATAGATTTGAAATCAAACCTGTTACGTGGCTGAAGGAACAGCTACAAGCCACTGCCTGCTGGACACACCTATAAGAATGGAAGGTTTGCAAAGTGAAGGCTGTTTCTTTAGCTCTGGTGAGCGTGTCACTCACCCGGGAACTGAAGAATAGACTTACATACAACACGACTCCAGCCTCCCTGAACAATAGGTCATGACGAGCTTCCTTAATGCCAAAGTAAGTGTTCAGAAGTGATTTCTGCTAACTGGAAGAAAGTGTAAAGGGCACATATATTTACTCTGGCTTGGATTCAATACTTCTAAATGTCTCTCGGCGCCAAGAGTCACAACACTTTTCCCTCATGGATTCCCAACCTGGGTCCCATTCCACAGACGTGCCTAGAGCCTGGGAATGTCATAAAAGTGTGCTATCACACTCATGTGTAACAAGTACCTATGTTGTAACCCCCAGCTTACCCCACGTGTGATGTGGGATGGCAGACTAATATTTAAGGCGACTTCTCAACAGGGAAGAACTCCCCAGACTGTTCATAGAGAGGTCCTGTAAGAATGCATCATGTGGTAAGCTTCACAAAGTCAAAAACAAAACAAAAGCAGAAAACCTGCCTGGTAGGAGTCGGCATCAAAGCCATCAGTTCTATGAAATGGGCTAATGTGAGGAGCAGGTCTCCACTCTGAGTCTAAATTCTCAAGGAAGCGCCACTGGGCTGCAGAGATTGCTTAGCCGGTAAAAGCCCTGTAGTTCTGAGGTCAATCCCCTGGGACCTGCATGTTGGAAGGAGAGAAGGGACTCTTCAAGTTGCCCTCTGCTATGTCCTCTCTCTCTCTCTCTCTCTCTCTCTCTCTCTCTCTCTCTCTCTCTCTCTCTCTCTACACACACACACACACACACACACACACACACACACACACACACTAAACCAGTTAATTAAGATTTTTAAGAAGAAAAGCAATACTGTTTTCTCAGCTTAACAATTCTTGATTTCTAAGGCTAGTTTACCCAACTTACATCTACTGAGAAGTAATGCTACATAGTAAAAGTATGGCAACCGGTGCTTACTAAAGTCGTGGCCTAAACATCTCACCCCAGACACAAAGCCCCCAAAACACACAGAGAATCACGGTTGTGTCAGAGTCTAGCATACAAACGTCCACCCAAAGCAGTCTGGATTCCCCCACGTGCCACCTGCCACTCTGGCCACTGAGACAATGAGTTCTCTCCCCTTTCTGGGAACTACCACATATGGGAAATGTAAATTCACAACCATTTGCTCAATTTGCCAAGGCAGGTGACTGGCCACCCACCTGCCCTCTAGAACAGTACTGCAAAGCTACCTTGGGGTGAATGAGTTATCTGCTTATTCGGATGGGGATCAGGGTGAAGGGAAACAAGCAGATGATTAGTCCTCACATGTAAACATCAAATCAACTCATTAATGCTGCTGCCTGGTGTTTGGTCTAGGTAACCTATGTGGAAGATGCATCTGATTTTTGCATCCAAAGTCTAGAATTGAGCCAAGTAAAAGCAATACTTTTACAGGAATTCTTTCTCAAGGTCCAAGATCAACAAGCCATCAAACTCAGACTTAGGAAACAACATTACATAATAGCCACTTAATGGCTATTGTTTTACAGTACAAAGGGTACATTGGCATTTCCTAGAGAGTTTTACTCAGTTGGTAGCTTTTCCCACGACAAACATACTCTTCTCTACCCCAGCTCTCCATGAATCTGTAAAATCAAACATTTGATAATTGCAGTTTCCAATGTGGAGACATCTAGCATAGCGCCTTCTACAAGGCACACATGTTGAATGTGTGTGTGGGGGGGGAGCATACATATTTTCATGTAAGCTTTAGGTGCAGTGACTGACTGACTTCCTTCAGACTTAACAGCCAAGAAACTTGGCAATGGGTAGGTAATTCTCCAAGGGTGACTCTTAGGTGGGTGACACAGTCAATTCTGAGACATGAACACGTGCTGTAACATTTAAAATTGGAGCAAAGCATGGCCAAACAAGCTTCTACAATATTCACAGTGAAAAATGGGCCTGCTGAGTCCAGTGCTCTTCCCTCCAGTCCCATGACCACAGGAGGCTCCAGCAATGTGATCTGTCAGGTGGCTTTCCACACCCTGGTGCGTTGCCTGGAATCTAATTCATCATTCCAAAACACACTTGCAGTGAGAACGTCCACGTTGGGTTCGAAACTTTCCAGACTTATGGGGAGCTGGCTTTCAGATCTGAGGGGATTGAGATGTTTTCTTAAGATGCACATTTTACCTGCAATTACAGTGAATAAAAGGTACTACACTAACAAGACCAGAGTCACTGATAAATTGAAGGCCAAAAGAGGAACCAAAGGGAGAAATCCCCAGGGGTTCTATCACAAAGCAAACAACAGATGCTTGAAGGAGGGACAAACAATAATGCTGCCTGTCCACCCTGTCCCCAGAAATCCATTTTACCTTCCAGGGCTGACCAAAGCCAAGTCTGTGCTAAATCCTTTTTTCTTTAAGGCAAAACAATATGACTGTTCAGTTTGCTATCGGTGTAATTCCTTCTCTAAAAAGCATGCCCAACAGCCGCTAAGTCCAGCTAAAGCTTCCCAGGTCCTCCTGTTCCATAACAAGGACTAGAATGTACAGCCAAGCTCCTGGTGGAATGTCCCTACTTTCCAGGCAGATACAGCAGAAAGGAAACACAAAGTATCTGAACTGTGACGATGAACAGCCCAGCGAACTTTTATTTAGAGATTTCTCTAGTTACAATGTATCCGAGTGTCATGAAAAACACATTTGTGATTAATAGTATACAGCCAGTCTCTACTGACTGCCAGTGATGGGTTTTAATAGATGGGTTATGCACACCCTTCATCTACTTTCATCCTGGTAGCCCCGGGCCCTATTTTTAAATGTCTTGGCTCTCCTACTTAACTTTCAAAGAGATGATTCAGTTACCACCATGTCATATTCAAATGACTAGATGACATCTAGTGAAGCTAGGTCAGTTACAATGCTCTGTACATGCTCACACTAGCATTGGGTGTGCACAGGGGGTTCGGGGCCTCCAATCCCAATCTTCCTAAGAGACGAGCCATTCCTATTCTAACCAATACAAAGAACACAATCCACGCAGTTGTGTGGCACCAGCGGAATTCCAGGCCTTTCCCTCTATGGGTATCTCCACACAGGGCCTCAGGATTTCTTGACACCGGTATCTATCAGTCTCCATCTCAAAGCTTATGACTCCCCTGCTTCAAAGAAACTATTTAAATTCCTGGTGCCAAGATGTATTTGTAAAGAAAACAAAACAAATCCATAGAAGATGAACACATTCTACCTCCACCTTTGACCTCCCTGTCCCTGACCCTGAGTGTTAAAACAGTGAGCAGAAAGCACAAAGAGGGCGTCCAGAACTACTCAACTTCAGGGCCAAGACTCCCACCTCCCCTCAAAGTACACCTTCCCACTCCCCTGGTTTCTTTTCAAGAAGCTTCTTTTGAAACTGCTTTTCCCACTTTCCCACATCCCTCTCCACTGTCGCTCTTCCTCCATTCCTGTCCTCCTTCTCCCAGCACAATATACCTGAACATCCCAGGGCAGCATGCACCGTCTGGGAGTCCCTGTTCTAAGCCAGGCTGGCCTCGAACTCACAGAGATCCACCTGCCTCTATCTCCTGGGGAACTACACAGTCAGTAAAACCTCCCTGGCCTGGGAGGAAGCCCAGGCCCTCAGCAGATAGCATTAAGCCCCATCAACGCCAAGGCCTTGGAGTGGAGCCCTCTCTTTCCTGGATGGAGCATTCATGAAAGGGTTGGGCAGGGTGTGGCAGGGGCAGGGACTACAAGACAGCTTCAGAGCACATTAGCCAAGCTGGAGCTGCTGATGGATGAGGGAATGGCAGGGCGAGCCCGCAGCCATAGGCAAGGTAGAGTGGAGAACGTGAAGACTGGGATAAAAGGAAGCAGTTATGAAACAGGCCTGGGCAAGGCAAGGAGTGGGAGGAAATGAGCACAGGGACTCGGGGAGGGGCCCAGCCCGCAGGTCAGGCGTGGAGAGGCAAGGAGGAGCTGCACGTGGGGCCCGGTTTCAGCCACCTGTGGAACCAGCTGCAGGGGAAAGGCCTGATGCCAAGGCTCAGGAGGAGGGAGCTAACAGACGGTGAGGGAAATTAGGGACTCTAAGATTTGTAGCTTTATGTGGGTATGTTTGTATGTTTAGGGTCAGGGTCTCACTCGTCAACCCTGGCTAGCCTGAAACTCACCATGTAGGCCAAGCTAGCCTCGAACTTGCAACAATCCTCCTGCCTCTTCCTCCTGAGTAGGGCACCGCACCCAGCTGAGTCAAGGCTTAAAAGAGAAACCCCAACGGTGAGCAGGGCAGGGACGGGGAGACTCACAGGCTGTGGGAGTAACTTGAGCTTCCCTCGGGGAGGAGGTAAAAAGGAAACTTTTGTCATTGCCTGTGCTGGGGATGAAGCAGACATGGAGTGAGCAATGGTGAGTAAGGGGATATGATTCAAGAAGGCTTCTGGGCTGCCTGGACGTACAAGGCTGGGTACCACGCTGGGGTGTGACCTCTGCATTAGCTGCCCACAGAAAGGGGTCACCACCCAGGCTGCATTTCCTTACTTCGCTCCATCCCTGCTTGTCAAACCTGGACTCAGAGCATCCCTGGACAAATGCTGATGCTGTGGGCACAGATGACCTCCCACGTGCCAGGGTCAACACACTCATATGCAGCCACCTTCATCCGTAGGGAACTTTTCCCTTGAAAGTCTTTCCTGTCACCAGTCTCACCTATGCCCATCCCTGCAATGAGGCTCTGTTCCTCTCTCTGATTAAGATTTACACCTCCCATGGTGTAGAAGATGACTTCCAGGTCAATGCCCTATACCTTAATTTCAACTTCCTGTCTGGGGACTTTCTTTTTGTCCTGCCTCAGAGCCTTTGATCTTCCCAGACAGTTGCCCCCAGATGTGTCCCACGGCCCTCGGTGTCCCTTTAAACATTACATTTTCAAAAGACCTTCCCTGCCCACAGTATTAAAAGCAGCCCCCACTCCATGCGCACAAGGCTCCTCCTCTTCTAAGTTCTTGCTTACAGCTGTCGGAACACTGACCTCAATTTGGCAATGGGCTTTTCTTGGCTATCTGTTGACTGCTGAGTCTCACACACTGTCTTATCTGCTACTGCATGCCTTGCTCCTCAGCATGAGCTGAATGCAGGAGGCATTCTCTGTGGACCTTAAACATAATCGAAAGCATACAGATGTGGTTTTTACTGTCTGGAGGATAGAAGGAGCAACCCCAAGCACAGGTTCCCCTCTCTCCTCCTGTCCCCCACTGTCACGGGATTCGTGGTACCAGACTATGAGCCAGATGGCCCTCAAACCAAACACACTTTCCAGAGCCATCACGGGCTCCGTATTTGTCCCTCAGAGCCAGTGGCTCAATAACCCTCATCAACTTCACATCCTTTACTCCTCATAAAAGCCAGAAGACCCTTTCTTTTAAACTTAGAAAGAAAACATTGCAAATGCAAAGGCTTACTGACTTACTAGTGGGTACCCTACTTCCAGACTAGAGCTCCCCAGCACCAGACACCCCTTTTCCTCCACTGGATTAAGGATACACTCCCTCAGCTCTCCTCAGCCACGTTACCGACTACTCATCCCCACGCTGTAATGACAGTGGTGATGTCAACAGCTAAGATTTATTCAGAGTTTTTATTCACCAGTAATTGCATTAGGAAAATAAAAGGCACATTAGCCAAGCTGAAGCTGATGAGAGATGAGAGAGCATCAGGGCAAGCCCTGGTAAGGATGAAAGGGAACAGTAATGAAGCTTACACACACAATAACTCAGTAAGCAAGTTACTTATCCCTGTTTCAGAGATGGAGTGACTGAAGTTCAAGAAAGCGAACTTGCCCAGCATCGTGGCCCAGCGTTAAACTCAAGGGTACCAAGTTCAGGTGCACCCTCCTCCTCATTGCCTTTTCACAGTTTAGTTCCAGCAACGTCCACCTGTGCTCTGGCTCGTTCTGCTCCAACAATACTCAGCTATGTAGTCTCTCTGATCTCTGCTGTCACAGTCACTAAGCCTTTGTTCACACCGTTTCTACCCACATCGAGAAGGGCCTATCCTGTCGGCAAAATAACAACTTTATCTTCAGAACCTCCTCTCTGGGCTGCCTGGATCCACAGCTCTCATTTGTACTGAGTGCGTGTGTGTGTGTGTGCGTGCGTGTGTGCCGTTGTGTGTGTGTGTGTGTGCGCGTGTGTGTGGCCTATTGTCCCCTGGGAATACACAACTCTAGTCTATGAGGGTTTCCTCGCATGTTGCACAGAAGGCAACCATCCAGCTTTCAGCTTTGAGCCACACACCCAGATACGTAACAGGTACTCAATAGATGTCAACTCAACTGGACTTTCAATAAAGGAGGTAAATGCAAATTTACTGATACACCTGGGTGCCAGGGCAGAACAAAAGGCTTTCTCGGATGTGCATGACCAAAACGAACAGACCAAAACTCACCAAATCCTGCAGATGTTCTCAAGGGAAGGTGCAGTGCTCATAAATTCAATGTATTTTGACAATTATGATAGCTAAAAATCCTTGCAGGTACCTGATGCTCAGAAACAACCCTAAGTAATACAAACTCAGAAAACAAATCGGGGAGAGGGGACCAACAAAACAATAGCCAAAAAACTTTTTATTCCTTGGTTCTGACAAGTTGGAGTCCTCAGAAAATATATTTGGAAAATTTGCTTGAAGTGATCACATGACCCAGACTGCTTTTTGGTATAGATGGAGACTTTTTTGATAGGCTATGGAAGGCCTGTCATTAGGATTTGGAGATTAGCGCCTAAGGCAATGACAACATGCCAGATTTGGGAGCATGAGAGTTAAAAATTGCCAAGTGGTGGAGGTGCATGCCTTTAAGCCCAGCACTGGGGAGGCAGAGGCAGGCGAATCTCAAGGCCAACCTGATCTATGTAGTGAGTGCCAGGGCAGCCAGGGCTCTTACAGAGAGAAACCCTGTCTCAAAACAAAAGCAAAAGGAGAACAAAACAAAAAGAAAGAGTTAAAAAGTCAAGCAGTTCCAGAGCTTCTAGAGAATTTCAGGATAAGCAAAGGCCAACCCAGAATCTCAGCAACATGAGACCCAGAGGAGATATGGCTGCGGAGGCCTGACTCCCACCCTTCCCAAGGTCTTACTCCACTGGGAGAAGAAAATGCACTAGGGCAGGCCCTGGCAGGGATGCAGGCAGCTCCTTCCCATTGTTAGGGATGCTCAAGGGATGTCACATCTACACATCTATGATGTTAACCTAGCTTACTCCATTCTAACCTGAGCAGCTAGGAAGAACCTGGCTATGAAGTTCAGATCTGTGTCCCTCAGTGCAGCAGAACAGTGACATGGATGGTCTTGGCAGTGGGGCGGGGAGAAAGAAAGGCGTGTGGACAGACAGTTACACAAGGGATCCTTTCCAGGGGACTCTCTGGCCTTTAAGACAAAGCAGTAACTAGTCAGCATATATCCAGACAACCCAAGCCTCCCATGCCCGAAGTATTACTGTGCAATCCTCAATATCTGTGTGCGAAAGTAACTCTGTGAGTTCCTTTCCCCCAGGAACTCCCGGAGTTACAGACCAGGCAGGACACGGAGCTGGTTTGAGAGGAGAAACTAACAAGGTAGTGCCATGCTGGACCAGCAGGGAAACAGAAAAAACAAAGCAAGGGCTTAACTTACATGGTGACAACGACTGTCATAGTTCAGGTTTTTAAGGTGAGAATGAAGCATCCAATTCTTCTTAATTGGTACATCCTTCCTACCCCAATGTGCTCTATGATGTTCTTTCATGGGCTTAGTGCTAAATTTCACTCCTAGAAGTTGATATTTACTAACAGGTTACAATAAGGTTCAGTGTGAACCAGAAAAAGTAGCTGGGGTACAACAGGCACAACAAGTAATCTACCATACAGGTTGGCAAGAACACAGTCAGGATATAGGCTGGCAGAAAGGACAGCATGGTTGAGCAATAGAGAGATCCTTCGGAAAGGATAGGCTTTCCAGGTAAAGGCAGGTTAGGAAACATCAGGATTTAGAAGGATTGAGACATCCCAGAAAGGAAAGAGGACAATGTAAACACGCATTTCCCACAGCCGTGGGGAAGTCACAGCTAAAATGCACAGCCACACACACCAGAGGAGGGGCTCTGCCCTTTGACCTTATGAATCTACATACACATTGAGCCTCCTCATCTGAAAATTAAACTGAGTATGTTCATAAGTTTTGGGTTTTAGAGTAGTTTCTAAGTAGGGATATTCCATCAACGACATCCATGCACATATTTCAAACTCCAAAAATACTTAACATCAAAAATACATTGCTCCAAAGCATTATGGGTCAGGGATACCAGATCAGTAAGTACAAAGCAAGGCTAGCCTGTTAGGTAGACAATAAGCAGATAGATGGCTGCCGAGATGGTCTGCAAGGCACATTTCCAAAATTCATACTCCTAGAAAGGAAGAAGAAAATCCATCTTTCTATTGTCCTGAACTGAAGACACAGGTCCATGACTTGGAGAGTTGAAACAGCTCTCCCCAACTCTCCTGACCCAGGTTACATCAGACTTAATTGGAGTGAGCAAGCTGGACCAGATGCTATCCTAAGACTCAGGTCTGTCCAGCCTGAGAATTCCTCTCGCAGCAGACTCCCTCAATAGGACCATCAACAGGTGGGCAGGAACCAGGAAGAAAGGTTCCGCCTGCTTTTCAGGACCAGACACACAGATGTGATGGCAGGGCCTCCTTATCTCTCTGAGAATGGGCTCCATGTAAAAGCAGAGTTATGCCAGAGTCAGGACTGTCCCGCTGGTAAACAAAATGCTCTAACCACACTGAACAGGTGAGAGCCTTGGCATTTAGCATGGCAAGACACAATGGCCCTTTCATGGAGACCCTGTATTCTTCCTCAACTTCACTTGTTATGTTGAAAACTTGGGAGCATGGCGGGCACGGTGTAAAGGGGTGCAGATGGCCAGACCTATCCTAAAAGATTATCTGAACACAGGTATATCACAAAACAGGAAAAATAGCCAAGGAATCCTATGTGGTTTAGAGGCATCAGCACTGTTCAAGGTGCAGTAATAGGATTTTAAAGCCTTCCAGGTCTCTCTCTCTCTCTCTCTCTCTCTCTCTCTCTCCCACACACACACACACACACACACACACAGAGATTACCATGTGGTTTGTGTATGTGCAGATATGTAGGAGTACACTAAGCTGCAGCAAATACAACAGACAATTGAAAAAGAAAAATGACTAACTTTCTGAAAGCACTTAATATTTACCTTTACATGATCCATAGCTACAGGTATTACGCCTCCAAAAGAACATGTTCTTGTATTCCCTAAACAGCAGAGCACAGAGACTGCAAAGTTCCAAATCTGATGGTTGGCATCCTGTTTATTCGACTGCACTGTTTGAAGCATGTTCATTTGTATATGCCAAGCCAACTTTTGATTTAAAAAAAAAAAGAATCTTCATTTATACAATGCAGTAGCCCTCTAAAACAACACCCACGCTACTTTTTGTTCTGGACAGAAATGCAGATGAGACATGCCTCCTTTAAATTATAATCTCACTCCAGCTATCTGCAAACACAGTCTGACCTCCCTTTCACTTGCTGCCCTGGGTCCCATCTCTACTCTCCACAAACTCTGCCCCACCCACAGCCACTCTGTCAAATATATGCTACAAATGAAAGGCCAGCTCCATATTCGTAATAAATGTCATCAAACAACAAAAAGTCAAAACGCTGAAGTTGTACAGATCTTCTTTAAAATCAGTCAGTGTGAAACAGGCTCATTGGCTTATCTTTGCAACACTGTTTCACATCTTATAAATGACAGATGGGACATCTAACACGGGGGGGAGGGGTCTGAAAGGCTCTGTAAGAAATGCCTGTAGGCCCAGGTATGGGCGAGTGACTGATAAAGATACAAGTGGATACATGGACGGGGACAAAGCGCCCCATGGCAAGGCAACATCTGATTATCCACACTGCAAAAGAATCCGGAGCAGTGCACTCACGGAACCCCAGGAAGCCCCGCGGAGGAGGGGGCCACTGGAACAGAGACCGCCTTAGCAAGGCACAAACTTTTCAAACTGTCACCAACAAACAAGATGCCAGCCACAATGGCGATCCGGCAGCCCCCAGCCTCTGGTGGAGAAGGCAGTCCCTACTCCAGGGGAGATCGCGCGTTTTTTACCTTTGTGTGCGCCGAAGCCTGTTCCCACTCCTCAAATGAGGTAAAGTAAAGTTTGAGAGCACAGTCCAGAAATTGGGGTCAGACATATCCATTTCTTTCTTTCTTCGATTCACTGGGAGTTCAAGTCCATGGGTTCAAAACGGAGATGGGGGTAAAAATAAAAACGGGGGGGGGGGAATATTCCCAATTATCTACTCACTCCCTCCAGAGAAAACGTGCGGTGAGCTGTGGTCCCGGGAACAACTCGGAGCCTGACTGAGAACTGCCCGTCCCGTGCCGGCCTTTAATTAATACACGGCCATCTGAAAGGTTCAGGAAACTTATTTCCTCT
This sequence comes from Cricetiscus sungorus, assembly GCA_030556225.1. Classification (NCBI taxonomy): domain Eukaryota; kingdom Metazoa; phylum Chordata; class Mammalia; order Rodentia; family Cricetidae; genus Cricetiscus; species Cricetiscus sungorus. The sequence continues at coordinate 9,021,457 of JANBXA010000411.1, read as the reverse complement.
TGTGTTTGCCCTCTCCTAGGAAGCCTCGGCCAGCTATAAACAGTAATTACAAGAGTTTAGCCTGCGTTCTGCTCAAAATGCTGTCTCGGTGTGATTCAGTCCAAGGTACTTTGTCATCTGTTTGGCAGATACCATTCGCAGCTCCTGGGGGGGAGGTGGTGGGAGGAGGACCATTTTAAGTCTATGGTTCCGGGAGGCTGTTGCTTATCAGCAAACCCATTCACATCCGAACATGCCCAGTGCGAAGCTTCCTTTTAGAGTCTACATACAAGGAAAAGAATTTGAACAGCAAAAGCTTCTCTGGCCCTCCCCTTCTGGGAGAGAAAAAAAAAAACACCATGGAAACTTGAAAGCAGTTTTAGAAAATTGGCCTATGGGAGGACTTGAATCTGACACCTTTATGTAGGGTCCAGCTGGAAGGAGGGTGGCCTGGCCCCGGCTCAGTCCCCAGCTGGGCCTCCTGGGAAAGAGCGGGCCCCCTGGTGTACTCTGCCCAGGAGCAGGCGCAGGGAGCATCCTCGCAGCTCCCCTATCCCCGGGTCTGAAATGGATCGGTCCCTCAAAATAAATAAATAAATAACTCCAGCGGCTGCCCAGGACTCCAGCGTGTGCTGCGCACACCTGAAGGCTTGGGTGATTCACCATAGGACCTGGCGCAATTGTGGCACTCAGAGGGAAGTCCGTGATGACTCCGGAGGTGACGCTACCTGCTGTCTCGGAGAAGCACGCACACAACCAAGCCGCCACACTCACCAGAAACCTCAGTGACAAAATCTAATCCGTGAGTTTGCATCCATTTGATGGATGGCTACAGTGCCTACCTGTGTTGCCTCATGGACTGGGAAGATGAATCTTAGTTCATGATCACTCATCACATGTAGAGATACCACCTGGAACTGATCTAACAACCTGAATTCCTTTTTCCTTTCAGTAAGTTAGTTTGATTGAAAGGAGCACAGTTAAAAGAGGAATCTGGTTGTCATTCATTTTGAATAAAAGCATAGTACTTAATTCCCCAAACCACAAATGTTCAAAAGTATAGAAGAAAAAAAAATCACAATTTAAATTACTTTTAACTTACTATTATATTATATATTATTTAACTTAATATATTATATATTATTAAGTCTTGTGGTCCACAGAAATATTTTCTCACCCAAAGACTCTAAAATGGTTTGATGATAATTTTGTTTGTTTTGTATTTTTGAGACAGGGTCTCTCTGTATAGCTCTGGCTGTCCTAGAACTCACTCTACAGACCAGGCTGGCCTTGAACTCATTGAGACCCACCTACCTCTGCCTCCTGAGTGCTGAGATTAAAGATGTGTACCACCACTGCCCATCTGATAATAATCGTTATAGAGGGCATTTGTGCCTACAAGACCACTTTCTTCTAGAGTCTTCCACAGATCTTTGAGACTTGTAGAAATGAAAGAAAATCACATCCACTCAATTTTACACAGCAGAAGCAGACTTGGAGCAGTAAGTGACAAAGGACCAATTTTCCAAATTCCTAAGAGCTTTGGTTCAGTGTCTTTGCCCTCCCTAAGGTCATCCCTAGTTGGTTTTCTTAAGGTTTTGAAGTACAGCCACCCTTCTGCACTGACAGGTTCAAGCGTTTCCAGAGATAGCCAGGTGTGATGGTGATCACTTAGGATCCCAGCACTTAGGGGACGCTGAGGCAAACCACTGTCTGGGTTCTAGGACAGTCTGCTCTACAAAGCAAGACCCTGTCTCAAGAATACAAAACCAAAGCAACAACAACAAACCTTGCAAATAAAATTGTGTGACTAGTGGAACACGTGTGGGCTCGTTCCTGGAACAATTTACTCAGCCTACATATTTTATACTGAACATTATCTAGAGGTGATTTACCATATGTGGGAGGGTGTGGTGTTCATATGCAAATATTCTTTCTTATAAAAATGTTGTTAACATTTTTAAATGATGTTCATTTTATCTGTGTGTATGTGTGTGCCTGTTTGACTATATGTACTCCATGTGCATACAGGTACCCCACAGTGGTCAAAGGAGGGCATCATATCTCCTGGAAATGGGATTACAGACAGTTGTGAGCCACTTAATGTGGGTGCTGGGAACTCGCCCTGCAAGAGAAGCAAGTCTGATAGACTGCTGAGCCATCTCTTTGGCCCCACTTACGGGAGGTTTGGGCATCATTGGTCTTTGGTGTCCTTCAAGACCTCTAGAACTTGGACCCCAAAGGGGTCTGGTGACTGGTCCCTCTAAATGATTGCTCAGATGCAGATATAAAGCCGTTCCTAAGCTACAGCAGGTCTCTCACCAGTGATGCTGTAGCCTGGGCCATTCTTTGCTTTGAAGGCTTTCTTGTGCTTTGGAAAATGTTGGACAGCAGAAATGCCCATCAAAAGTGTTTGCAGACACTGCCGATGCCAATTTGTTGGGAGCTAATGTTCTAGATAATGCCACCCTCTGAGAAAGGTGTCATGTTGGCTTTGATTCCAGAGTCAACATTTAATGTAACCTTAATCAAATTACTCAATCTCTGCCTGTTTTCCCTCATTTTAATATAGGTCCCTAACAGGACCAGCTTCTGGGAGTTGGCATACATAAATGAATGAGATGACACACATAAAACCCCTCCATGAAATGCCTGGCAAATATGAGTCAGTGCTGACCGTGTAAAGAATCTGAAACAATGTTCCCTCGTTGCTGTAACCTGGAGTAAGGGCACTGTAGCATGCTCTGTACTCTTCAGCGCCCTGAAAGGGGGGTCTACCCAGAAAGCAGCCACACTGTACTCTAATTGACTACTTGCTGCTGCCTTCCCTATAGCATGTGAGTCTCTCAAGGCTAAGGCCATGTTTTATTAATCTCTGTATATGCAGAAACCGGACAGCCCATAACTTCCACAGACATTTTAAAGGTGCTTTTTCAATAGACAGTTCCAATAACCCTGAATTCTCAATGATCCCTACAAGAGTGCTGTTACATTTTTAAAACTTTCTCTTACTGACTCACTCTAACCAGGAGATAGGATAGTGTTCACATTGCTCAGCTCTAGCTAGCATGGCATCAGGAAATATCACAAACACATGGGAAACTCTCATTTGAGTACCATCTCTACATTCTACAGGACAGCCAAAGACTACGGAGCTTTTTGATGAAGAGGGGCAATTCTACATCACAGGCTGTCATAGAAGAACAATTGAGATGGTGAGAGGAGATTTGAGATTGTGCTACAAAAATCGTGGATCCAGCTCTTTCTCTATTTCTCTATTTCTCTATCTCTCTCTCTCTCTCTCTCTCTCTCTCTCTCTCTCTCTCTCTCTCTCTCTCTCTCTCTCTCTCTCTCTCTCTCTCTCTCTCTCTGAAAGTAGGCAGCATTCGAGGACTAAGAAATATTAGACCAGCTGACCATGAATAAAAAAGGGACTACATGGAGCTAGGTTTGCATCCACAGGAGAAAATGGGAGGAGGGGGGGACAAGGAGTCAAGTTACCTAGAGCTGTGTTTAGTCAAGAACGAGTATATACATAGGGTGAGACTTCAGCTCTGGACCACCATCTGTACTTCCCAACTCTCACACTCTCCACAGTTCTTCTAGAAAAGCTCATGTATTTGCCATTGCCCATGAAGGTGGCAGTAACTAAAATGAATACACTGATAAAAATCAAACCCTTATTTTCCCCCTTTCCTGCCTCTGCTCTCCATTTTGAGGAAGATCTGAAACTCTTAGATACTTGTAGCTACTGTTAAGATTTTTTTCTTATTATGCATATAAGTGTGGGATGTGCATATATACATACATATTCTATTTATATTTAATTTATATTTATATTTATGCAAGTACCCAAAGAGTCCAGAAGAGGACTCTGGATCCTTCTGATCTGAAGTCATGGGTGGCCGTGAGCAATGAAACATTGGTGCTGGGAACCACATTCTGGTCGTCTGCAACAGTGGCCTATGCTCCTAAGTGACTGACAGGCCATCTCTCCAGCCCCAGCTCCTAAGTGACAGACAGGCCATCTCTCCAGCCCCAGCTCCTAAGTGACTGACAGGCCATCTCTCCAGCCCCAGCTCCTAAGTGACAGACAGGCCATCTCTCCAGCCCCAGCTCCTAAGTGACAGACAGGCCATCTCTCCAGCCCCAGCTCCTAAGTGACAGACAGGCCATCTCTCCAGCCCCAGCTCCTAAGTGACAGACAGGCCATCTCTCCAGCCCCAGCTCCTAAGTGACAGACAGGCCATCTCTCCAGCCCCAGCTCCTAAGTGACAGACAGGCCATCTCTCCAGCCCCAGCTCCTAAGTGACAGACAGGCCATCTCTCCAGCCCCAGCGCCTAAGTGACAGACAGGCCATCTCTCCAGCCCCAGCGCTAACTGTTTTGTTGTTGTTGCTGTTGCTGCTGCTGTTTCTGGTTTTTCTAGACAGGGTTTCTCTGTGGCTTTGGAGGCTGTCCAGGAACTTGCTCTGTAGACCAGGCTGGCCTCGAACTCACAGAAATCTGCCTGTCTCTGCCTCCAGAGTGCTAGGATTAAAGGTGCCTGCTACCACCGCCCAGTGCTAGTTGTTTTAATGAAATATACTTTAATATTTTTGTTGAAAAGGTCTGGGAAATGTGGATTTATCCTCACTGAAAACCTAAGTCTAGGAAAATCCACACACACACACACACACGCACAGCTAGTGACGAATTACCTAATACAGAGCAAGCACTTGATAGATTCCCACACTCGCTCATGATAAGAGTAGGTGTGACACTCAAGCGTAACCTGTCTCCTAACCGGCTTGACTTGACTTAGGAACCTATGATTCAGAAGGCAAGGCAGTCAGTAAACACAGGATTAAATCTGTCAGAACTACTGACATTCTCTCACAGACAAAATAATTACATAGACAGAAAACGAAGCACAGCTGAGTTGCAATTGCAAGAAAGCTCTGACTGCAGAACCAAAAAGAAAGTTCTTAAGCACAGAGCTTGGTCTAGGCCACACACTAGCAAGATAGCATGACTTTCCATTCACTGGACAACCCCCAAGCCAGTCCAGTGCTGGACAGCATTTGGGATCCAGATTGCTCATTCATTCATCAGAATGGCACAATCAGCCGCTGCTGTCCACATTTACAAGTCCAGGAGGTCAGCTTCTAAATGCTCTCCCGAACTCAACAGTGGAGTTCTGGTGAGCACACTAACTTTTCTGAATGAGGGAGCGCACAAGAAATAGAACTGAGGTCAGTTTATAAAAGGTATAATGGAGACAGCATACAGTACTCGGGAAAAAGAACACAGATCACAATAAAGGACTGCAGGTAAAGAAGAGTTCCCTAGTGTTATTACACATATATGGGCACCTACAATACATACACACACACATACATACATACATACATACATACATACATACATACATACATATTATATTATATATGATAATAAACTATGGGGAATGCTAAAACCTATGACAGACAGCAATCATGTCTCATCCTAGACATTTTTATTTTTTTAAGAAGCATAAGGTAAGATTCAAACTTAAACCTGTTGAGTAGAACAATTAATTAATAAAAAACGGTTGATTTCTCTTTCCTAATCACCTATCAGAGAACTTCATAATACCCATTATTCTCATGAAGGATCTGTTATAAATGGTGACAGGACAAGATGATAGTGAGATAAAACGGGAAGACAGTGCAATGCCTTCCTCTGGCATTCTCGTCCCAGGAGGGGCAGAGGTTCACAAAGGTAACAGAAAGCCAGTAACTTCAAGAAGAGAGGAAGACAGCTATGGGGAATGAGGCCTTTTCTGCCCAAAGCAGCTCCTTGCCATGTGTGATGGATAAGCATGGGGGGTAGGCCTGGGGAGCAGAAGCAGGCAGGGAAGCATGTCCAGGGAGGACGCCCTTGCAATAGCTGCTCTGTCAAGTGGGGGAAGGCCCTGTGAGAAGGCCACAACTGGAGCTGGACAGAATGCCCCAAGACAGGAGGACAAGGCCCGCTACCAGAAAACGCCATAGGAGGGAGGTTACTGGGACACCCATAGCTGAGCAGTGTGGTGATTTGAATGAGAATGACTCCACAGGCTTTATATTTGAATGCTTGGTACCTAGTTGGTAAAACTGTGTGGGAAGGATTAGGAGGTGTAGCCTTGCTGGAGGAGAAGTACCTCTGGCAGCAGGCTTTGAGGTTTCCAGGGCCCGCCCGTTCTCATTTCGCCCTCTTCTCCCTGTCTCTTGCTTGTGGATCAGACATAAGTTCTCTCTAGTGCTCCAATAGGTTTGCCTCTGCCTGCCTGCAGCTGTGCTCCCTGCCGCGATGGCCCTGGACTCTGACCCTGTAGAACTGTGAGATCCCACATTAAATGCTTCCATGTATAAGTTTCCTTGATTATGATATCTCTTCACAGCAACAGAACAGTAAGACAAGTGGGCTTCTTGACTTTGGAATATATATCAATACTGTGTGATAGTTGGATCACATTCTGACAATAAAGTTTGCTTTGAGTCAGAGGGCGGAGCTAGCCATTAGCCGACCAATATTAACCATAGAGATTTTGGAAGACTGAGGACAGACAGACAGGAAGTATTACTTACGGTAGGCTTAGAGAGGATCTCAGTCCTTTTAGATGGGGGAATGGATGAGATAGGAGGTTACTGGTCATTTCTCTGGTAATTCAGGTTCTTACCCCAATAATCTGACTCCTGATTTTTCTATTGATAAAGAATAATTAGATAAGCACTACATATCAGTTAGTCACAAACCTAGCATGGGCCCCTAAGAGGGTATCAAAATAATCACGGAACAGAGGGAGGGTAACTCTTAGAGGTCAATGCTCTCTTCTCATACGGGAAAGCCTTACATACAGAGCAAGACTTGATCTTCCGTGCCTTGAGCCTGAATTCTGCAACCATTTGTTCTAGGTAGACTTTGTGTAGGCGTGACACCCCCAGGGGGTGAGATACATCTCTCTCCTGGGCTCTATCCCAGACAGCACCCGCATGAAGATTTCAGTCACTATCAATAACCAGATTTGCTTCAGATCAGTTCTCCTTAGAGAAGAGCACCGTGCGGGCTGGGGCTGTCCTTCGTTCATCTTTAAATCTTTAATACCATCAGTGAGCTGAATGCTAAAAAGGAGAAGTGAAGACAGGGAAATGACTGAGGGGTTGAACAATGAGAGGTGTAGGTGTCAGACTATATATGTATATATATATGCACAGTTACTGCCGGAAGCCTGACACTCTGACAATTGACCCTGTTCATGTTGTTAAAAGCTTTTCCTGCCTGTTCCTATTTGAGTGTCACAGATCTGTAAGACCCTTCCATTATTTATATGTACTGCATCTATTATCTCAGACCCTAAAATGCCACAAAATAGAGACCTATGCACATGCACTCAATTATGAGAAGGTGTAGATGTATGATTGGCTACAGATGAAAAGCTAAGTGCCTTTTTGGTGGTCACAGTGAGCCCCAGTCAGTAAAGAGTACATCTCAGCATGGAGTTAACTTCAAGGACATGGTGCTACTTGATCCAGAAGCCTGGGTCCCGAGTACATCATTTCTCATTCAGCTCCCGAGCATGAATTACGGTGCAATTATAAGAAGTGACAATCGGTTGAAGTGGGTCAGGGTGGTTATATTTAGCCCTTTAGAACTGACACCAAGACCTTTCTGTAATGTAAGATTATGGTTAATTTATCAGTTCATCTTTTCTTGAGTATTTTCCAGGTCAGATAACCAGGGTTATAGAGAAGTATCCCATTAAAACGAGAGGAAGGGGTTGTGATGAGAGGTACCACAAAGAGAAGCAGGCAGAGGGGGTAGAGACAGTGCTTCTGCAATGAGAACAATGGTTCTCCATTACTAGAGCTGATTCAAACTGTCACAAAGCAGGAACACGTGTCAGTGAGGACATGGATGTTAGCCAAGTAGTTTTCAAGCAAGGTTCAGCTGAGTTTCTATCAAGCCACATCGTTTTTTAAACCAACAGAATTTTCTGAGGAAATATTAATTCATAGGTGGATAAACAGAATGCCAGCCATGAATAGCTATCAGAGAACTGTGATTAAAAATACCAGGTATCATTTTTACCTAACTGGCAGAGATTAAAAAATGATAGCACTCCATGCCATCAAAGGCTTAGGAAGACTCTGTACCAATGTTCTATAAGCAATTTGGAGGATAAAACCACACATATGTATACATATACACAAACACATATGATAAACCGGCCTGCCTTCATCTTAGGCTTGACAGCTGTCATATGGTAAAGAAAAATTAGGTTCACTCCTGTTTATGATTAAATGTCTCTTTCTCAAGGATTGCGCTATACCCCACCTATAGACTCAACTATAAATGTTTCTGTAATGCCTGTTCCAGGAAATGGCAACCATGCCTTTGTTTCAAACGGTTGTTATGACTACTTGTAGGACTGCCTTGCAAACATGGCTTGTTTCACAAGACGTTGCCATGACCAGCTTGTTATGCTCTGTTTCTATAACTCTGCCTATTTGATGCCAAATCCCCCATTTGGACATCCCCTAGCCAAGCTATAAAAACCCTCATCTTGCCCAGGTCTAATGCTGACCTCTTGAACCTGCCTTGTGGGGGGTAGCCCATATACATGAATACAAATACTTGCTTTAATTAACTTGGTCCTGATGATTTGGATTGGTGGTCTTCCTCCTCACACCTTTGGGGTTAACACTATTTACTCATGATAAATATATGTGTGAACCATATACTATATAATGCTATGTTTACATATAAGATTTTTCAGGTATGGAAATCACTTCAGAACTGCTCATTATTCTGCATAAATATTGATGTGTGCGTGTTGGTGGGGGTGAATCTGAAAGTACAAAAGAAAGGCAATTCTTCCTCAGTCCTGAAATGATCTAAACCTGGAGCCTAAGAGACCCATCAGGACAGCAGCCTGGGTAATGGATTCCAGAGGTGTTCAGGCTAAACTCTGAGTATGGTACCTGCATGGCAAGAGACGTTCTGGGGATGTGAGTAATGTAAGGTGTTCCATTTATCCACAGTGGCCCTTAGGGGCAACCATAATCTCTCTAAAGGAAGGGCAGAGGGAGATAGGAAGAGGGGCTTAGGTCAGAAAGAGGATGGGCACAAAAGCCCAGGAATGCAAAGAACGCAGCTGGGGGGTGGTGGGGTGGAATGGGATGGGGGAGGGTGATCCCAGTCTAGCAGTGATGGGGGGAGGGAGGATGACCCCAGTCTAGCAGTGATGGGGGGAGGGAGGATGACCCCAGTCTAGCAGGGATGGGGGGGGTGGTTATGGTCTAGCAGGCATGGGGGGTGGTGGTTCTGGTCTAGCAGGGATAGGGGTGGGGGTGGGGGAGGATGATTCCAGTCTAGCAGGGATGGGGGGGGAGGGAGGATGATTCCAGTCTAGCTCTTTCAGTTCAGTCCAGGGAAAGTGACTTTGGGTTTCTGACCTCTAAAACTGAGAATGTATAAAGCCCCAAGCATTTCCTTACCTTGTCATAAGTGGTTACAGTAGCCAGAAGAAGCTAAAACCATGTTTTTTTTTTTTTTTTTTTTCAATATCGATAAAATGAGAATTGTTTCTGAAATAATGAAAGGTAGGAACTCCATGATTGTTTAAAATGTTGTATCAAAAATAAAAGTAAAGGCTTTCAGTGGACATCTGCATGAGATTTTGCTTGTGTTTCATGCAGACTATATACCCAAGGGTGACCGAAGTCTCTGATCCTCCTGCCTCTACCTCCCTAGTGCGGGGTTACAGGCCTGAGCAACCCCAGTTGGTTAATGAGGTTCAGAAGACCATGCCCAGGAGTCCCTATATGGTAACTAAACATATAAGACAACTAAGTGGTCCCAGTTCACAGTAACTTTTAATTTTAAAAAAGTCAAATTTTAATTTCTAAAACCAAAATATCGGGCAGTTTTGTTCTCATGACTGTGACGTTTCAAGCGCCTCAGAATGTGAGTCAACTCTAAAGTTTTACAAAATTAAGAACACACATTTTCAGTGGCATTTTCATAAAAGGTGATTGATGTTTTTGATACATGAAATAAGATGCAAGTGTAATAAAGCTCTATGAGCCTTGAAAGTACATACTAAAACTGCTTTTAAAAAAAAAGCCATTCCTACTCCCAAGAATTTTATAATACAAAAAAAGTGAAAAAAATTTCTTTGTCTTCCAGGCATAAATCCCTACCTGTCTGTGGCAACTGGGAAAATGGGTATTTTTGATGCCAGACGGGTTATAAATCTACACAATGCTTTGTTTTACATTGAATATATGCATTGGCTATTTGCAGGCTGGTGGAGCCATGAATTTATGCAAACTGTTTTGAATTCTAAACCCACTTCTCCATATTACACCACATACTTTTCTTCTTTCACTGCTCATAAATGAAAGAAAGCCACTTTGAAAATTATCCAAGAAAGTATAAGCAAAACCTGATGGTCCTCATTGGAATTACTGAATGGCTATAATCCAGCACACATACAATCGTTACCTTTTAGAAACCTACAAATTTCAGGCTGTACTGTCTTTCATTAGTTAGGCTGTGATGAAAGAGACAGCACAATTTTTTTGGTACCAAGAATGTAAATAGACTTTGAGCAGATAAATTGTCCTGGATCAGCTCTATTGTCCTAGATTTTATAAAAGACACCCATAATAAGTACCACGGTGCCCACAAAAACTTTTTTAAAGAGGTATTTTAGTTAATAAGAATTGTAGCGAGAGTCACTAAAAGCAACCAATAAGATAGCAAGTGAACGAAGGATGAGGAGTGTTTACTGTGAAATAAGAACCGCCCCCATTAATGTCCCTTAGGAGGCCCGAGATGTACAAAATTATAAATCCTGATATTATTAGAAATAAAAGATAATGGGTTGGGACCAAGAGTGGCAGGTCCTGATCTGGAACAGTAAGGTCCCCGGGGTGGGTGATGTGTAAGAATTCAGGCATTACACTGGCCTGCCCCTGTCCCCTGGCAGAATGCACTCAGGCAGTACCCTGGTCGGCCCAGAGTTCCATAACTAAGCAGTCTGCACGCAGGTACAAAAGACCCCTTTAAAAGAAAGACCCCGCCCACTTCCGCTCTTTTCCTGCTGTTTCCCTGGGGCAGACAGGACTTTTCCTGGCTCCCTCTTTTCTGTCTTCTCTATATCTATGCCTCTTTGCCTTATTTTCTTACCACCTCTTCAATAAAACTTTCAGTATGAGTCACTCTACAGGTCTGTTTCCCCATCCTCCTGCCATCCATCAGCTGTCCCAGGACAGGGACCTGCCACCTGTGGCCCCAACCCACTCCACTTTATTCCTAACAGATCATGGAAAGCCAGCTGACATGTGCACAGAAAACACTAGAAAGATGAAGAGAAAATGCTACTTAAAAGTAACAGGAAAATGGGGGGGGCATAGCATATAAAATTATGAAAGAACAAGACATTCAAAGCATTTTATTTTTTATGTTTGTTTTGAGACAGGGTTTCTCCCTGTAGTTCTGGCTGCCCTGGAACTCACGATGTAGACTGGGTTAGCCTCAAACTCACGGATCTGCCTGCCTCTACCTCCCAAGTAAAGCAGGACATTGCCTCTTCCCTCCCCCCTGATGAGGACCATCATTTCGAACCTAGAAGAACTCAGTCCTCTTTCTACTCCTTGGTCTCCTTACTACTAGTGTAAAGTTGTTCCTCCTAACGCATCCAGCCCTCACATCTGCCTGTGGTCCTATCACTTACCCTGCAAACAACACTCAGCTTGCTTTGGCTCCACAGTAACATATCTCCAGGGCGGTTTCTATCTCCCAACACTGACTCACTTCCAGTAGGAAATGCAGATTTGGGGCTCTCTTTTCTGCACTATATGATTCATGAATTTAGAGGATGCTCAGGAGTCTGCATCACACCAAAATGGCAGATGACCTCTGTCTAGTTCGGGAGGCATGTCTCAAGAAAAGGAAGACCTCTTCTGATGAGCTATTTATGTCACCTGTCGTCCTCTCTCCTGCCTAGTCCTGGATGTGGGCCTTCTTGTGGTTTATGCTTCAGTAACAAAATATGCACTTGTCTGAAATCCCCCATTACTTATGACTCTCCAGACACCGTAAACCCTGCCACACTTTTTGCACATCCTGCTCCCTGTTTCTAGAATTTCCATCTCCTCTGCTTAGGAACCTTCTGTTCATCTTTCAAGCAAGAGCTAGAAGGTCACCCTCCGGCAAAGTTTGCTCGACTTTCTCCTACACACACACACACACACACACACACACACACACACACAAGGTTTTCCTGCAGGCTCCCCGATGAATTTATGCATTGCATGTCCCTTGTATAGCAATCATTCTCCCGCAGCAACATGACTTGTTTACAGGTCTAATTCCCCACTAGGCTTTTGAGCTCTCCAGGCACAAGGACACATTCTATTTGCCCGGGTTTGCCTCAAGTACAAAGTGGATACTCAGGATGAATCGATGTACACACATTATTTTCTAAGTCTCCGGGAAAGACAAAAAAAACCAAACTGTTAATTTTCTAATTCTCCAACCATAAGGAGGTACTTCTAAGCCTATAGTGCCTTTTGTCAGCTGACCAGATGCTTTGTCTTTCTTTTTTTTTTTTTTAATTATTACTTTTTAATTTTTGGCTGGTTGAGACATGGTTTCTCTGTGTAGCCCAGGCTGTCCTGGAACTTACTAGTCCTGGGCTGACCCCGAACTCAGAGATCTGCCTACCTCTGCCTCCTGAGTATTGGGTTTAAAAGCATGTATCACCATACCTGGCTTGACTTTTTATTTTTTAAAATAGCAATTTGTAAAAGGTATTTTCTACATGTATGGGTGCCTGTATCTATGTCTGTTTACCATGTGCATGAGAAGGCCTGAAGAGCGTGCCTCATACTTGGGAACTACTTGGGTGGTTGTGAGCTACTACATGGGTGGTAGGAATTGAACTTGGGTACTCTGAAAGAGTAGCCAGTACTCTTAACCATTGAGCCATCTCTCTACCCCACTTTAATTTTTTAATGTGTATTGAGTGTGTGAACATACATACATTAATACACACACACACACACACACACACACACACACACACACACACTCAGCCTCCAAATGCATGTGCCTTGTGTGCATGTAGTACCTATGGAAGCCAGAAGGGGGCACGAATCCCCTGGAGCTGGAGCTGCCGATGGTCTGAGACACCTGGCAATCAAGTGCAGGTCCACTGCAAGAGCATCAGTGCTCTCCACCACTAAGCCATCCCTCCAGGCCTCATGCATAATTTTCACATTAAGCACTGTCACTGTAGACAACTTTCATAATGAGCAACAAAAATAGCAGTACAAGTTTCAGACCATGACACTTAGGCAGATATTAATGGTTCATCCAAAACATGAACTCCAAACTTCTACTAGCTTTTTAATTCCCCTCTACAGTAAGAATGGCTGAAGTAGCATTTTATTGTCTCCTGAAAGGATGGCTAAAAACAGGAGCAGGGTGACCTTTTTCCAGGGTTGGAAACTCAATCTTGCCAGGAGCACAATCAACACACACAACTCCAAATGAAAACAGATGGAAATTCAAGGGTGGTTCCAGTAGTGCTCAAGGTTACAACCTGCTGGCTGCTGCCTACATCACAGTCCGGGCCTTCTGGCTCACAGGTCACTCTCCATTATAAATTCTCCAGCCCCATTTAGGAGAAGCTGCAAAGGGAATCGGTCTCGTTGCCTGACCTGTGTGCAATCTGGCACTCGGGCACTTGCAGGCATCTTCTCCTGCCTCTTCTGGCAAATGGTCATTTCTACATCTTCTTGTTCTTCCTCTAAAATAAGCCATCTTTACCTAAAGCCTTAACTAGGACGTAATGTTTCAGTTGATCATGTTGAAGATGTGAACCATTCTCCGGGGTCACATTTTAGAGCTGGGAGTTTGAGAGACAAGTAGGAGGCATTGGTGATGACGTAAGTCCACTCACCACTGCGAGTCTGAATTCGGTGAGGAATGTGTCAGTATTTGTAGGCAGGCCTCCCAACGGGCACTGGTCTTTACCCCAGTAAAGACCCGTCTCCCCAGCCCTCTTCTGTGGAGCCTAACGTGAGATGCAGAACACTGAGAAGATGCTTGCCGCTGATGTAGACACTTTTTTATTTTCCTCAGCCATCAAGAGCAGACAACCTATGTGCTAACTATACAGCCACCACAATAAACAGCTCACGTCAAAGAATACTGCAGAATGGCAATCTGTCCCCCCTCCAAAAAAAAAGTCACCAGGAAAAGGACCGTGTGAATGCCTTCAATAATAATCCTACGTACATTCAAGAAAAGATTGTGGGGGGGGGTCACAGCAAACTGGGATGTGTACTCATTTTATTTTTGATAGAGAGATAGATTTCCATAGATCTTAAAACATTCTTAAGTTGTTTTCCTAGCTGGTGCGGTGGCTCACCTTTAATCCCAGCACTCCAGAGGCAGAGGCAGGTGGGTCTCTGTGAGTTCAAGGCCAGCCTAGTCTACATAGTTAGTTCCAGGACAGCCAGGGAGTACACAGATTATTTGGAAAAAAAAATGCTTTCTGGTGTTTAGCAAGTGATGTCATCAGCCATCAGCCTGAGTATCAACTCATCATTCTGGAAGCAGCTCCAACAACTTTCAAACAGTACTTGCTTGACAGAAAACCGAGCAGGTCCAGGCTCTCTCTTGGGTGAGTATGGGCAGTCTTCACCTGCTCTAGGAACTAACTGTAATTTGCCAGGAATGAAAAGATAATCGTCATTTCCCACTTTGAATGGAGTTGGCTATGACTGTCAAAGTCCTTTATGTCCATGTCCAAACAGTGCTCTCATTTGTTTACACTAATAAGTGTCTAGTAATGCGGCTTCAAAAGCTCCACTCTAGAACGCCTGGCTTCATACCATCCATCCTGTAATCGCCACAGAAATGGCCTTGAGCGTCTCCAGTGAGCTGTCGGGACCCTGCAGAACACCCTATCAGTCCATTTGCTGTTGCTATAGCGAGCAGTGGACCCTTTATCAAGAAAGGGGGTATGGTTGGCTCGTAGTTCTGGAGGCTGTAGAGCGCGGCGCTCACTCTGTTCAGTTCTGGTGAGCCCTGCCCAGTCTGAGAAGCCCCATTCCTGTCTCTCCAGACCCCACCCACTCAGACTCTCCAAAGAAAAGGCACCAGAAAGCTCAGTTCCACATTCTTGTCGCCTATGGCAGCTTCCTCTCCTGCAGTTGCCAGCCACCCAGGTCCCTGCCTAAAGCCGTCCGCTTTTGACCCTACTTGGGCACAAACCCAGGTTGTGGCTGCCACATCATCACTCTTTGCCTACAACCTTTAAAGTCTTCCTGCATTAGTTTGGGCACGCAGCTTCACGGGCCTCTATCTCTGGGACTAGAGAACCCGTCCAGGAGTTGCTTTGCTTAAATAAACCCATTGCCATACCTTTTCAATACATCTCTGTGAGTACTAAGCTCCCAACACATCGATCTCTCAGGACAAACTCAAACCAAACCATTACGAACCTAAAAGGAGGGACTATTTGTTCCTTTTACTTTCACTGGAGAGCAAGGCACGGTATGTGTGACAGAGGCCTGGTCCTGCCCCCAAATCAGAAAGTCTCTCAGATGGGCTTCAGAGGGAAGTGAGGAGAATTTCTGAAGGCTCTGATTACCCACCCATCTACATGTCACCCATTGGTTGTACCCATCTCTTCACATGTAAATATGCAAATAAGGACAGTTTTGAGAAGGGTCAACGCAGGTTCTGTGTCATTGTATAAACATGAACTATGCCATAAATCTATGACTCTTTTCAACGTGGATACTCAAGGGAAGCAGAGAACAATGTCATGGTCGTGATGGACACATGCGTGAAAAGAGTACACCCATCAAAAAAGGATAGGCAGTTTTGCCTTTTTTCTCCTTGAAAAATTAACTGTAATTATGTGTGTACAAGAGTCTATATGTGGGTCTGTGCAAGACGCCCTCCGAGGCCAGAAGAGAGTGCCACGCCCCTGGAGCTGCCGTGGCTGTGAGCCCCGTGGCATGTGTTAAAGTTGGTAGTGAGCTATCTGGACAGATGTGGGAAACCACACCAGGGTCCTCTCTCCAGAAGAGCAGTGTGGGCTCTTAATCACTGAACCGTCACTGCAGTCCCAGCAGAGTTTTAATAACTGTACAATATGCACCACAACACTATGCCAGTCCTGAGGTCTTGGTAATATCCCTTCTCCCAAACCACAGGAACCTTGTGACAATCCAGGCTCAGTGGCTTGAGTAAGAGGGCAAACTCAGCCCCTGCATCTCACAGCCACACGGTACTGTCACCACAGCAAATCAAAACCTTGCTTATTTTCATTTGTCATCCAAAGGATCAATACTTAAGGATGGAACTAAATTCGTAAAGAGCTATTCTCTTTCCCAAGTGACATCTAGTCAGCTTTTTAGATTTCAAAAAACAAACAAAACAATTCTGGAATTTTAGGATGCACTCCCATCGGGAAGTCCCCAAATCTAGCTTAGTGACCTGTGAGAAAGTCTCTAGCGCAGGGCACTAGAGAGGTGGCTTTAGCAGTGAGGAACGTTTGTTCTCAAGAGGATCCAGGCTCAGGTTCCTCACCCACACGGTGGCCACAAACATCCTTAGGCATGCACGCAGTAAGCACAACATCCAGGCAGAGAAAACACACATGTGTAAAATAGATATTTTGTAAAAATAACCTAAGTATGGCCAGTCACATTTATCATCAGCTGAGATGAAGTGATATAGAATGGGCATATGGCTCTAGAAAATTAAATGAAACTGACACGATAAACAGAAATAAGCAGACTTGCAAAAAATCAAAAATAAAAACTTAACAGCTTCTAAGGGCATACACGATTGTTTTAAAAGAGGTCATCATGATATTTCTTTGATCAAAGAGAATACATAAAGTAAAATTTGAATACAAATCCACCTACTAACCTACCATCCATACATTTCAGTTTATGAAACAATCATAACTCTGGCCATATGGAATCCTCCAGAGGGTTATCCACAGCAGCAAATTTTGAGTCAATTTTACTTTGTATTTCTGCAACAGGGCCAACTGCAGCTGAGAACCAACTACAAAGGCAATATTCTTAGCTAGTTTCATGTGTGCGTGGTCTCCAAACATCCTGAAACAGATCGACTTTTTTAATTGATAAAAATATTTAAAATAGAGATTAAAGAGAGCCTAAGCACACTTTTAACTAAAATAAAACTACAATGTCAATTATTTATATAAAAATATGTCTGCCCCCTTGGTTGAAAAAAAAAATTGATTAAGTGTATGCTTGGGAAGTTCCTAAAAAAGCTTACCAAAAACTGAATCTCTTTTATTAAGGAAACTGGTTTCATAAGATCGGTAAGGAAAGCAAATAGTGCTCCATTCTATGAAACAAGATGTTCTCAGGACTAGAAGACCTACGTGCTGATGGGGCTTTCGATCAAACCCCACTCCTGCACTGAGGAAACACCCATTCCCAGAAACCCCAGGCTGTGACACCAGTGCTGAGGTTGTATATCTGGTACCACATACCACACACACACACACACACACACACACACACTCTCACAACACACTCACACACACTCTCACACACAGTCACACACACACCACACACAGTCACACACACACTCTCACAACACACTCACACACACTCTCACACACAGTCACACACACACCACACACAGTCACACACACACCACACACAGTCACACACACACCACACACACTCACACACACACTCACACACACACACACTCATACACTCACACACTCACACACACACACTCATACACTCACACACACACTCACACACACACACACCACACACACACACACATCACACATATACTCACACACACTCACACACACACACTCACACACACTCACACATATACTCACACACACACACTCTCACACACACACATACTCACACACACTCACACACACTCACACACTCACGCACACACACACTCACACATACATACTCATACACACACACACAGGCTGCCCACTTGTTGACATACATCTGGGCTGCCACACACAGCAATGAAACAGTGAGACCTCCAGCTGGTCAGTGGCAAGCTCAACATGCCCAACACTGTCTCCAGGTTTGAAAACGAGGCTGACTTCCTACAATAAGGAGCAGGGAGCTGGGAGGAGAGGTAAGATGAAGTACAGCGCCGTGTTCCAGATGCTGAGAGAAGGGCTAGCGTGCTGCCATTTGAAAACGCTGAGGACTGACAGCTTTCTCTGACATCCTGTCAGACAGAGCGCAGTGCACCAGCATCCCACATCAAATGGCTGTTTAACCCCATACAGCATGTTGTAGTTAATAGTTTTGCTTTAAACCTCAGCAGTTCTCACACATACTCGGAAGACTGCAAAGATGAAATATGAAAACTGTTTGCGAATGTAACACTTCTGTGCATGTTAACGTCTCTTCATGCCTGAGCTGGTAAGAGGAGGCACTGTTGAATCTTGTCACAGTGAAGGACACCACCCTGGAGCCCTTTCCTGGTTTGTGACAATGGGCTGACCTTAGCAGAACTCAAGAGCTCAGTGGCCTTTGGGAAGGTGCTTACCTGTAAAGACCCTACTTCCCTATTCTATAAAATAGGAATAACAATTTTTACCTCACAGGCTGCTACTAGGGTTATGTTAACAGCTTCAGCATTTAGAATAGTGCTTAATGTTCTAGAAGTGGGAGTCATAACATACCTAGCAGACAGAAGAATTACCAGCAAAGGTCACTGTTGTAGTTAGAATAAGAATGGCCCCTACAGGCTCATATATTTGAACGCTTGGCCTACAGCTGGTGGCACTGTTTGGAAGGACTAGGAGGTGTGGCCTTGTTGGAGGAGGTGTGTCACTGGGGAGCAGGCTTTGAGGGTTCAAGAGCCCCCCATTCCCAGTCAGGTGGCACCTCCCCTGCTTCTGATTCCTATTGGATACTGCTCCAGCTCAGCTCTGCCTGCATGCCTGCAACCATGCACCCTATTGTAATGGTCAAGGACTCTAACCCTCCAGAAGCATAAGCCCCAATAAACTCTTTCTTCTGTAAGATGCCTTGGCCACATTGTCTTAGCACAACAACAACAAAAAGTGGGAGGGAGATGGAAAGAAAAGAAGGAAGGAAGGGAGAAAGGAAGGAATGAAGAAATTTATTTATTTATTTATTTATTTATTTATTTATTTATTTATTTATTTATTTTGGTGTTGAGACAGGGTTAGGAGCCTCCTTGAAAGAAACAGGTGGACCTTCAATTTCACATTCTAGATTTACATCTTTAATCCCACCCGTCCCCCCTGGTGCTGCTTCTCAGGAGAGATACAGGGGTGACCCTAAGGCCAAGGACACGCCCTTAAATGAAGAAGGACAGGGCCAGAGCTACTTAGGATCTTGCCCTTGCCCAGCATAAACGACTCACTTCCCTCTAGTGGCAGAGCAACGCAATTACATCACTGACAGCCTTTGCTTTTTCAGATTTGTAGTGGTGGAAAAAACTCAGAGGATGGTGAACTTAGATGAAAGTCATTGTTAAGCCAGTGTGAGAAAGGCAACAAAAAACAAAGCATTGTGGTTTTGAAAAATAAAGCAGTATTAAACATTTGCACAGTGTCACGTATTATGAACCTCAGTGTCGAGAGAGAGCGAGCAAACCTTAATTAAATGCGACCTCATTGCAAGTGTTCAACACTGACTCCAGTGTCCTCCAAGCGCCGGCCAAGTAATCCACATGATAAATAGCTTTTTGCTTCCCTAAGTTTTTGTAATGGATGAGGCTCATTAGTTTACATAATCATCCCGAAAAGTAGGACAGCGTTCCTACTGTCACTCCGTGGTAAAATATTAATCCTACCAAGCCAAATATTTGACATGATCGGCTGGGCTTCAGCATTTTCCTTAAACCATTAACTTCTTAGAGGGATGAGGTGGCGAAGAAGAAAGAAAGGGGGGAAAAAAAATAAACTCACACTTTCCACTACAGTTTTGTTACGTAAGGAATACCTTACAAAGGGAGTTGGCTTTTAAGAGTTACTGAAATTGTTTTTAGCACTTTATGCCCTAAACCATTTTCAGCCACACCAGAGTCTGACTCCTCTAAAAGGTCCTGATTTGAAAAGCACATTGAGCATGACTCATTAGGGTGCATCATATGCTACCCAGCTACCCAAGGAGGAAAGAAGGAAAAGGCCTACTAGATTCACCGTAACAGCACAACTGGCGGACCACTCCCACAATCAAAGGTAATGCCTTCAGGACAAAGGCGATCGTGCTAAGCAAGGGTCTCTTGTTCCTTCCACACAAACTTCACACAGACACAGATGCATCTTTTCCTTTTTACAAAGGCAACTCCCAACATTTCTGAGCTAACATGTGCCCATTATAGAGAATTATTTCATTCTCTCATGCTATGTAACAAAATGACCCTCGAGGAACACTTGCTCTCACACAGCACCATGGAAAACACAGCAACTCCGTATCATTTCATCCCCATTGAAGATACCGTGAGATGCATGAGTACACGCACGCGCAGGCGCATTTTGGTGAAACAAAATATAGACAGTCTTGGAGCGTGAAGACCATGAGTTCTAGATGCAATTTATTTGATGTGGGGACAATTCACATCGGGGATGATCAACTTCAGCATTTGGGCACACAGCAGAAAAAATAAGTAGGAAAGTCAGACTGATCTGCAAGGTTATACTTCTCCTTCAACAATAAAGGTCAGTTATGTACCTACCTAAAGCCTAGGGTTCGTCATTGCCTGCAACGTAAAGCTCCGCCCAGACTGTCTCCCTCTCTAGCCAGACGCACATCGTCACCCCACATGTGCTCCCAAGAGCACTGGCTTCCTAGGCTGTTACCCACAGCCGTGCTCACATCTGTCCTCGCCCTGCCCTCTGCTTCCCGTCTCGTACCTCTTCTCTTCCTGGTCAGCAACTTCCACCCTTCTACACGCTGTGGAAATGGAAATCCAGTGGAATTCATTCTCCTTTCCTGGGCTGTTATCATATTAGAGCTAACTGCTTTCCTGTGTATCTTCCTCGAGGGGAGGTCGTGGGCAGCTCAGACTCCTCTGTTTTGGTCATTATTGGCAATCATTATGTGTTCATAAGAGGAATAAGCAGTTCTACAATGTATGTCTCCAGATAGGTGACTTCTTTTTCCGGAAGTAGGAAGCTGTGGTATTACTTATCGTGGTTCCTTGCTACTTAGAGTCGTTGCTTCCATGCTTGAACGTGTGGCTGCTATTTTTTCCACCTCAACAATATAGGAAAATTGGCTCCACACTTAGAAAACAATTCTGTCTCAGTCCCAACATCACCCCCCCGTCTCTCATTTCACACATTACTGTCTTATTTCACCTGGCCACCTCTTAACCAAGTTGGGCCTGCTCTCTCGTCTATTCCAAAGGCCCCTTACAACTACACACACATTATACACGGGGAGATTATAAGAGAAAGGCAAAGAAATAAACTGAAAAACCATTCCAGGCCTACCGCTCACCTAAGGCGGGCACGGAAGGCTAACTGGTTAAGTAATTTGGAAGGGGAAGCAGACACGGGCCTCGGGATCTTGCATGCACAAAGAGCACTTCAAGTTTCCCAGGGGACAAATCAACGTCCCTCCAGGACACTGGCATCATAAAGCTCATTGTTCTTCTGAGAAAAGCCTTCTCTTTGCACTTTTACTATTCCCCTCTCAACTCTGCCCTCTCTAAAACGTCCCCAAATCAAAGAAGCCTGTGCATGGACTGTCATCCATCAGTCCTCAGTGGCACTGTACCTTTGAGTTCTCTGGCACTATGCTCATGTTCAAAACGCCATCTTCATTTGGCTTTAAATCCACTCGCCCAGTCTTTCTCCCCTCCCGGGCCAGGCCTTTCCAGGCTCCTTTGTAGAGTGCATCCATATGCAGAGACTCAGACCTCTGTCCTGGAGCCATTTCACTCAGCCCCCAGGGGCTACAAGTTTCAACTTTATTCTCTCGCCCCACCTGTCCCCAGGAACCCAAACCTGCGATGTTGTCCCTTACCAAAGCTGCCCCAGTTCCCTTCCACCAGTCTCCACACGGGATTTCTTGACCTCTGCACGAGCGCTCTATCAGACAAGCTGGGAACTACCCTTCACGCAGCTCAGTCCCCTCCGTGCCCTCTAACACACAAGTGAGTAGTTCAGATCCTCTTTAGACTACACCGGGGTCCACCTGCATCTCCTTCTTCATCCAAGCAGTGCAAACTCTCACCCGGACCACTTCCCTAGCTCACTTGCCCTAACTTGGGCATGGGGAACTTTCCAAAGGCAAGGCAAAGCTGTTCCCGCCCTACTTAAGAAAGGCAGGCACTTCCTACCACACTTAAGGGAAAATGCAACCCGTTTCCTCAGACTGGCCCCACAGGACTGCTCCACCCTCCCAGCAAGCCGCACCCACAGCACCCGTTCACCCCCTGGTGCTTGTAACATGCATGCTTCTTTCATCACTGAGTGCTAGCTCACACGCCGCATTCTCAGAAAGGAAAATCCTCTCTAGCCTCTATCTGTACTTTCCCCGAGATCACCTGTCACTAACACATTCATGGTACATCATGAACCTGCTAAGATGTAAGTTCCACGACAGCAGAGATGCTGTCTATTCCATTTGTTACTGGATACTTGACTGACAGTAGATGCTCAGAATCACTTCTTGAAATGAAGGCTGTATGACTTGCATGCCTGTCAGGGAACATGGCACCGCTCCTTTGTGTCATTCCTCAAAGAGCTGCAGATGTGTGGCCCAGAGCTCCTCTCCTGCTTCTCTCTTCTCTCTCCCAAACACACGATGTTTTACATTATACAGTCATTAGCAGTTATTATAGGAGATACCTTGGAGTACCTTACATTTCCCTGAGATTCCCATCTTGCATAGCATTTCATAGTAGACATGCAATTAAAAAAAAATCCCTTCTGCCAGGAAATCACAATATGATGTTAAGAGAAACATCAGAAGCCTTCCCTACCCTTTTCACCAGCATTAGAGAAACTATTTACTCATCATTGTCTCTGTTCCTGACACTTACATCTCTGTTAAACTGATACAAATACTGGGGCTCAAGGGCCAGTGAGACAGCTCAGACAGTGAAGGCATTTGAGCCAAGTCTGACTCAATTCCCGGATCACACAAGGTGAGAAGAGCAGACTTCTGCAAGAACGCTCTCTCTCTCTCTCTCTCTCTCTCTCTCTCTCTCTCTCTCTCTCTCTCTCTCTCTCTCTCCCCCTCTCTCTCCCCCTCTCTCTCTTTCTCTCTCTCTCTCTCTCTCTCTCTCTCTCTCTCTCCTCTCTGTCTGTCTGTCTCTCTCTGTCTGTCTGTCTGTCTGTCTGTCTCTCTCTCCCTCCCTGTTGCCCCCATTTGTGACACAGTCTTACTACCTGACCCAATCTTTGTTTGTCTGTTTCTGTCTCTCTTCTCTCTCCTACACACACATACACACACACACACACACACACACACACACACACACACACACACACAGAGAGAGAGAGAGAGAGAGAGAGAGAACAGGATTTAGAGGGACTATGTAAATGGCCCCAAGCCTCTTAAAATAAATAAGAAAGCAGCAAGTAACAAGACCACATGTGCGGAATAGACAGATGATGCTGGGATGGGCTGAAGCCAGGTGAGGCTGCATCCTTATCCCTTATGTTTATGTCCCCCAGTAAAGACTAAAGGTGATGCCAAAGCAAATACAGCCACGGTGCAGGAGCATCTCCATATAAGATCTGCAGGGTCCTCTGATAATCATGCTCCTCCAAATGCCCTGCCTAAGAAGAGAGAGAAGGCCCAAAGGAGAGGGGGAAACTGATGCTGTCAAGAATGGGACAAACCCTGCAGAAAACGGTGACACCAGAGCAGTTAAGAGCTCTGGCTGTTCTTCCAGAGGACCCAGGTTCAATTCCCAGCACAATTTGGTGGCTCACATCATGGTCTATAACGCTGGTTCTGGGAGATCCACTGTCTCCTTCTTCATGGCATTTGGTGGTGCACAGATACAGGCAAAACAGCCATATGTATAAAATAAAAATAAATTTAAAAAGAAAATAGCAATGCCAAACAGACCAGTCACAAAGGTCTGCAGGAACTGAAGATACCGGTGGAATCGTGCATTTTTGATGACTGTTGATGTCTGCAGTATGTAGAGTTTGAAATACCAATTTTAATCAACTGTTATCACAAAATGTGGAATTTACTTCTGCGTTCTTAAGTGTTACATTGTTAGTACAGAGAACACTTCAGTGTTCTTTAGGAAGGGGCATATCTCACTAACAGATTTTCTCCCAAGCTGGATGAATGTGGGAAAAACACCCTTTTCTGCCGGTTTGGAGCCTCTTCCTTACTCACAGGGAAGGATTCCTTGATGCTGAGACACAAGCTCTGCGTTTATGCTATCTTCTCTCTCCACCATCAGCAGAGACTCCTCCCTTAAAAGTCCACAGGCCTGCGGACACTCCAGTCCTCTGAAACTGTCGCTGCCAGTGTGTCTGGTGATCTGCTCTATACAGTGACATCCTGAGACGGGTCCCTCAAAAGAGCAACGGTTCCCTTTCCAACAGACAATGGCTCTTCAAATGGACCGGTCTCCCATTTTTATTTCACTTCCTGCAAGGCAGGGTGGGCTTGTGAAAAGCTTTTAAAACAACATACTCCATCCACGTGACATATCGGCCATTGCTCTAAACAGTCTATGTTCCAAGCATCACTCACAGATGTCACTGGGTTTCACAGTGGCTTTCTGATTTTGGAAGGCCGTCCTAGAAGGGAGTTCGGATGATGAAAAGTACCTCTGAGAAACCAGCCTGTCTCAAAGAAAAGGTTCTTGCAAATGGAAGGTTCTTCAAAAGGTCTGAGTGAGGAGGCACGGATTGCTGAGGAACCTTCAAATCACCTCTAAGACAGCCTCTTAAATTCCAGCTGCTGTCAAAGCCATCACAAGATCCAGTCACATCTGGCTGTCTGTAACCATGACGAAAAAGACCTCAGAGATAACTGACATTGAGTAATGACTCTTGGGCAAAATCTACACCTTGTTTTTTGTTTGTTTGGTTTTTTTGGGTGGTGGGGGTTGTTGGCTTTTTCTTTTCTAACCAGGGATCTTATCTACAAGATGTTAGCCACAGACACCTTGCAAAGCCTTTTACTGAAGAAGGACATGAGAAAATGCACCAGTAGCTAAAGGACTGAACTACTGGACTATGTACCCTTCCCCATGCCATGATCCCAGTGGCGTGGTGAGCACATCAAAGAAATCTGCTACATAAATGTTGTGCTAAGTAAAAGCCGCAAGTCTCTGATGAACAGGACAGCATCCTTCAACACATATTACTATACTTTAGACTGACATTAAAATGAAATCTAACTCGACAGTGAGCTTGGTGCAGTCGGGCAAATCAATCGGCAGTCAAAGGGCACAGGGTTCCAGCAGTGGTTGCAGACAGGCAACCTCCTTTGAACAAACTGCAGATAGGCACTTTAATGAGGGAGAAAATATGAGCTAACGTAACTGCAGTCAAATCAGTTCCTACAGGAGGCAAAGCGCATTAGCTGGTGTGATGATATCTGCCACCAAAATACCAGCCAGGGAGAACAAGAGGCTGTCAAAGAAAGATGCTACTTCTGTGCCAAGACAGCCCGGGGACAGGCGTCACTGCAATACGGCATTCTCAAGGGGAGCGCAGGTTTTCTTTCTAAATGTCAGCTCTTTAACTGATTTTTATTGATGTCATTTTTTCCTTTCTTTTTTTTTTTTCTTTCTTTTTTTTTTTTTAAGGACTTACTAGTTATCCCTGACTACCAACAGGAGATTCCACTTGTTTGTCATGATGGCTTCAGATGCACTCACCTTGATAAATAATAGAAATTTCCTGTCACTCTCAACTACTCTTTCATGACGACATAATACAGGTAACAGTGTCCAGACCAATTCATATCACTCAAGTAAATTGCCAAGCAACCTTTCAAGCGAGGGAGGGACATCAGTGGAATCAGTGTGTGTCTCCTGGCTTATATACAAGGGGACGAGGACTTCAAAGGTCAGCACAGGCTTTCACAAGCCTATACCCGTAGTCCAGGATGGGATACGGCTGTTGGAGAAAGAATGTCTCACCAACCAGAAGCGAAGGTCATAGAAGAGATCAGGAGTAGCCTTGCCACTTGCCAGTTTATGACACTTCCTAGTTAATAACCTCTTTTCACAGGTTACTTCCCCCTTATAAAACCAGCCTTCTCATCCTTACGATGGAGATAGCACCAACACATAACTCTACCCATTCCATTCTCTCAAAGCTGGGTCCTCAAAATCACCTTGGGGCTGCCTCGAACACTATAAACAAATGATTGGACAGACTTCAACTGAACAGTTGCGAGTGATCTTATTGGGCAGGAAAGTGAGTTTGTGGGAAAAGCCTCTGCATCGGAGAGTACTTCACAATTATGCAGCCAAATTGATTTTTTTGGCAGAGCCTTGGAGTGCTTCGTGCATCTCTGGGAGCGGCGCCACTCAGCAGTCCTCAGAATCTAAGTGGGTCAGAGAGTCTCCCTGGAGAACCCAAACCCCACATTTCAAGGGGGGAATGAAAATCAGCCTGCCCTACTCTGCATTTGCTCTTAACCACAGAAGTTAATTCCTGGAATGATGGACGTATGCCCTTTATGCACAGAGAAGTGGGAATGGTTTCTAGAGCATCCTCTGGCTGTCTATGAAAATACAATGAACCTTTTGTCACTGACACAATTCCTCGGGTTCTGCATGGACATCTCAGTCCTGGTTTGGGGAGACAATCGACAGAGCACAAAGGGTATGAGGAGACACCCTTTCCCTGCCATCACCACAGTAACGACTGCTGAGTGAAAAATCGAGTTTTTAAGCCACTGAGACCACAACATAGCCTCAGAACCCTTCTCAACACAGAGGTCATGGCAGATCCATCGAAATGGCAATCAACAGGAAACACCTAGCCTTGGCAGTCCTTAGAACAATGAGTAACTTACATATTCATTTGTATTCATTAATGTATTATTCAAGTGTCTTTCCAAAACTTTTATTCTACTTTCAAGGGATGAAAGCAACACTATCATATAATTTTATTTCTCAAATCAATATATTCCACTATTCTCTTACATCTTATAAGTAACTCGCATCATGAAGTTTAAAAATAAGCAGTGTTTACCCAAGCCACACATTCAATGTTATCAGGTGTATGAGAATGGCAATGGATTCCAACATTTGGCTTAAAGAATCTTATAACCAGATCAGCTCCCTGACACTCAAGTGAACTTATCTTGGGCTGTCGTCACAGTACTGTTTATTGCAGTCTCTCATTTCTTGAAAAACTACAAAGCAGTGACAACAGACTGACCAAAAGACACCTTGTGACCCACCTCCTTCGCATGGGAAACACTCCTATCTATCTACTAGAATTCCTTGGGTTACTCATAATATCAACAGTAGAGGTTTCGCAACTCACCTGATCAGATGAGTGCAGGACTGGCAGAGCTCTTGCTCTGGAATTCTGGGCTACTTAAAGCTTTGAAAAGGCAAGCTGAGAAGAGTGAAGTGTGGAAGACAGGGCAAGGCATGATGTCACAGAATTCTGTAGGTTCTAGCCCTCTATTAAGTCACTGATGAAAAGCAATGTTTTTAGAGATGAATATAGAACTTGCTCTCTTCAATGTGCCACCCTAACAAGGGCTATGCTATAGGATGCTTTCATGTGTTTTGATGACTGGAGAAGGTAATCAACCATTAACTTAAACATTTCTTATGAATTCCGAATTAAGAAAAGACAGTCTGGTGTGGGGAAACATGCCTTTAATTCAGTACTTGGGGGACAGAGGCAGGAAGAAGTACAAGGCCAGTCTGGCTTACACGGTGAGTTCTACCATCTAGAGCTACATTCACGGACGCTATCTTTAAAATATAGAACATAACAGTATCCCGAAACCAAAATGCTTTCAGAGGGATCAGTGGTGCTTCTCTGTGGCCCTGAACTTCAGACACTCTCAGTGAATTAGCAATCTTACTCAAGGGTCAAATATAAAAATGTCCTGGATAAAAATTTGAGTTCTTGCTCACCTTTATTTTAACCAAATTTATATGACATACATATTTTTTGTTACAAATTCTGCGGGCCTAAGTTTTAAATATAACAGCTGGCTATAGCTACCAGGCCAGCTTTAGCACGCAGGGCACTGACCTCTACCAGATGTGTATATCCGAAGTGCCACCAGATGTGTATATGCTCACTATTTACATCTGGCTACCCAGATGTGATTCAGAAATGATGAAAGAGTGTTTTTGTGTCTAAATAGAGTTTCATGCCCAGCTAAGTCATGGAGGCATCTTCTCCTCAAGTGACTTACACACACACACACACACACACACACACACACACACACACACACACATCTACCACCACAATGCATGGCAATGACTTACCCTTGGCAAACAAAAGAGGACAACACTTTAAAAGTATGCAGTACACTGCATAACAACTGCCTGTATTCATAATCTTCAGGCTGTCCTGAACTGAAAACATTCCAAATATACACGTCTTCACACTCTTAATGGTTTTGCAGGCTGCTGGGTTAGCTGCATTTTAACAACTGTTTTTCACAAAGCCCAAAGACATTCTTTAGCATCGGCTACAGGACCCGGACCCAGAGAATAAATTATGGCCAGAAAGTCCAGTACCTCAGCTATGGAGAGGGTCTTAAAAGTAAGTCAACGTGATGTGGTAAATGGCCCTCAAACCCACATGACCCATGGCAGTTCAACAGCTCAACCTTAGTATAGAAATAAAAATAATTAGAGCCCTGCACCAACAACAGGGAACCCTTCTCTAAATATGGGGTGTGTCCAGGGAGATCTAGAAGGTAGCGGCCCCATTTGGAGCTCTGGCCACCTGAATGATTTTTCTGGGCCAGACTCTGGATTTACTTCCTTGTAACTAGACTTATGCATTCTTAGAGCAAGTTGCAACTGAACACACTTGTGCCGATTCTCCAGCCAATAGCTGGTCCTGGCACCTGTTTTTCCCGATTACACATCCAAGCCACAGAACACTGGGGTAGCACAGGTCTTCAGGGCATCTGCATCTTGACTCACGATGTGAAATGGGCCAGCAGATCACTCCCTACCTTTATTCTACCTTTAGAGCAGCTCCAGCTCAGGCTGTGGTGCTAGGACATTTCTACTTGGCCTGGCAGCCAGGAGTAGGACTGCCGTCACTCAAGGCGAAACAGTCATCTCTCTTCAAAGCTGACTGTGCTCTCTTCTATCTGGATGTCACAATTCTCCAAAGTTGTAATGCCATCTTCCAATGGGTCCCAACCACTCTTCCTAATCCTCTCCATGGCCCTCCTTCCTCTTCCCAGGCCGCCTTCCCTTTTCTGTCCTTTGTGCTCTTCTGTTTATCCCTTCTTCCACTCATCCATGCCTGGCTTCTCCAGTGAGAAATTCCGGCTGGGCTATCATGCTCACCACTCCACTTCCCAGATTAAAAACCTCCAGACCCTTTCTAAGCTTAAACAACACCCCCCCCCAAGACAGTATACAGTCAATTCCTAACCTTCCTTTTCCACAGAGGCTCCTCTATCCTCTTGGGGCATTATACAAACATCAGTTGTGTGACAAGTTGGTAGCAACTGTCCAGATGGCAAGGACCATGATGTTTACAGCGTAGGCCTGCAGCAGGAGATGGCTGGGAGGCTGTGTTACCTCATCCACATCCCCTTTGCATGTAACAAGCCAGACAGCCACCTTGCACATGAAAGCCATCATTCCTTGAGAGAAGTACTAATGTATTATCCTTGAGAGAGGAAGGGTTGCATCTCTCCATGCAGACATACAGGCTGAACGGCCTCTAAACTCTGGAAGTTTATAAAAGGCCAATATGAAAATAAGCATAAGACCTGGCACACTGGTCATGCTCTCATTCTTTAAATATCTAATTTTTTTTTTCTCCAAAGTATCTACAGTTCCTACCACATGACTGTCCCTGAGCCACAGTGGTTTGTGAAGCATCTATGAGCCATCACTAGCGCTCTCTGTGCTGGTTCAGCTTCTAGAACAAGGCTGGATAATGTAATGAAAGGAATTCCAGGTGGGAACAGGGAAGCCTGTCTACATCACACGGTCAGCGAACTCCACCAGCCCTCGCTCTTGTTCCCACAATGCACTGTGCTGCCTTCAATGGGTCCACTTGATGATCACAGTCAGGGGAAAGGCCCAGCCACCCGTGCGCCTGCTTCCCGAGGCTGCTGTAACATGTCACTGCCAACTTAGGAGAGTGGGGGAAAAATGGAAGTTTAGTTTTGCAAATTCTGGAGGCCAGAAAGTAGTATCAAGAAAGCCCAAATCAAGGTGACAACAGGTCATTGTCACTGTAGGCTCTAACACAGAATCTGTCCCTTGCCTCTTTTTGCTTCTCTATGTGTTAAATCTCTCTGCCTCTCTTACTGCAGGTGTATATGCACACATACACATCTGTATGTGGCATACCAACATGCCAATGTTGGTGTCCCTTCAATTGAACTTCATCCTGTTTCAGTCTCTGACTGAATCTGGAGCTCACCGATTCTATTAGACAAGCCATTGACATTGTCGTCAGTCTCTCCAGCCCTGGGATTAAGCACACTGCCACACTCAGCTTTTAACATAGTTGTGAGGAATTCAATCTCAGGTCCTCATGCTTGTACACCAAACACTTTACCAGCAGAGACATCTCTCTGGGATCCCTCTCCCTGCTCTCTTATTAGAACCTTGTGATTGGATTGAAGGACTACAGGATCGAGTAGGACAAATCTCTTCCTTCCAAAATCCTGAAATCAACCATATCTGCCAAAGCTTGTTCTTCAGGTAAGGCAACATTTATAGTTCCATCAGTTAGGGGTGGTTTCTTCAGGGCCACCACTCAACTGTGACATGACATCTCCTACATTAAATGGGCCATGTGATTACTGCCCCTCACCCTTCTCTTAATTCTTACCATCTCAGTAGGATAGAAAGCCTCTCAAGTCAATGTCCAGTTCAGACTTTCAAAGTCCCAAAAAGGACTTGGTTGCATTAACTATAGAACACCAGCAGCCCAGTTTAGAAAACCCTTGATAGGGGATGCCCTTCCACACACACGTGTGTGTGTGTGTGTGTGTGTGTGTGTGTGTGTGTGTGTGTGTAAGATAGTTGGGACTAGGAAACAAGGAGAATTCTGGGAAAGGTAGGCAGAGAAAGACCTTGAGACAAGAGATCATGTATCAGCCAAATGAATTAACAGGTAAGCCAAGACCATGTGGAAATACGCAGATTAATAGAAACAGATTAATAATTAAGACAGAGCTAGCCAATAAGAAGCCCTAGCCATCAGCCAACAATTTTATAATTAACATAGCATCCGTGTGTCTATTTGAGGCTAACGGCTGTGGGACGAGGCAGGAAAGAAAACTCTAACTACAAGCCCTCACTGTAATCAATTTTTAGTTACCAACATTAAATCTCATGCAAAAAATTTCTAACTTTGTGTTACATTCTTCTTCCTTTTTATTTTTTTTTTTTAATTCTAAACTAGCCAGACCTTCTGTTCAGAGAAGCTGGAGAAGAATTGCATCATTAATGCTCCACTGGTAACTGCCAAGTGCTTGAATGAGTGGCATTTGTAATGTATGGTTGGTGACAGTTCCAAGTAACCTTAAGTCGGGGAACTACTCACAATGGCAGTGGACTCCTCACAAATGGCCAGGAGCCTCTTATAGTCTGTCTGAGTCATCTCACCAACAGATAATCCGGAAGAGCTTGATGTGGGCTGGCTGTATGAGGCAAGCCATTCATGTCCCCAGTGGGCGGGCCTTTGTTAAGAGTGTAGCATGCATCACACACTAGGGACCACATGGCAAACAAAACAGGCAAGTCCTGGCTAACCTGAAAGTCTCACTTTAGTCAGAGTATGCCAGGTGAGAACATTCACTGCAGGAAGTGTCAGGAAACACTGAAAGGGCAGAGGCGGGGTGCTAGGGCTGTGGCAGGGGAACGCTGTTGTTCTGTGTAGCATTTAGTACAGACGGCAGGGGAGAGAGCCGTGCAGGCACTGTGTGGGTGTGCCTTTAGCTGTTCTGGACAGCTAGAACATCTCGCTGTGCTAGGAAATGAGGACACACTCAAAGACTAATGGGGTCATATCAGAAGGACCCAGAATCAGCTTAAAAGGCCTCCCACAGATGCATCTTAGGACAGCATGGTGGCCCAGAAGAGGCATGATGGAGGTGCATTATTATATATCAAATAGGTATTTGTTTGCTATTTTCTTGTTTGAAAGTATATGAGTTAACAGAAACATGCCTAAAACTGATGGGAAAGGAAAGAAAGTTCATTAGCTGATGAATTAGAGACAGAATTGGAAAAATGACAAATTTTATCCATAACTCATCCAAACAAGGTTATCAGTAAATTGTCAAACCCAGTACAGGTACAATTTTTTTTTTGTGGAAAAATATTCACATGAACTCAAAATATCTCCCCAGGGAGTGTTTAGGAAAGCAAAGGGGACATGAACGGAGGGAACTTTAGGCCTCCTGATGAGGCCATGTATGAACATCCCACCTGTTCTTGCCAGGAACTGGGCTTCAGGCTTCTTGGTAAGGAATAAATATCTCTACCCACTCTCACGAAGTATCTTGAACCTGGGACTGAGCAGGAGGAAGCCGCTGTACAGCGTATTGGTGGCTATATTGGTGGTCTATTATCAAGTGGGGAAACACTTCCAAATTGGTAATGTTCAGAAAAGAAGGGAAGGGGAAAATGGATAAGTTCATCAGCTGAAGGAGGTAAAGACATGTGACAACTAAAGGGAATCTTTCAGTTTTAATTAGGTCTTGAAACAAAACAAACAAAAACCAAAAAAAGGCAATTTTCAGGCCTCAGTGGCAGAACATTTGTTCCACATTTGATGCCTAGTACCACTAGAAATCAAAGCAAATGCAAATAAAGCTTGTATAGACAATTGTACTCCCTCCCCTGCCAAAAGGCACAAATAAAGGCCCTTGATATCACATTGTTATAATATTCTGTTTGGGGGTAAAATAATCACACCACGGTTAAGAAGCAAAACACTCTTGTTCATAACAAATATGTGTTAAAATATTCAAAAATTTATTTTGGATGTCTGAAATTACTCTATACATATGTATATATATGAGCTGAAAGAGAAGGAAAGAAGGGTAGCAGACAAGCGTGGTAAATACTAGCTGGTGAATCAAGGTCATCAAGGCTGTTGAGTTGACTGCACTACTCTAAAAGTTTTGGAGGTTGGGTTTTTTTTTAATTGAAGTAATAAGAGAACTGAAATCTGCTTAGACTATTCAAGAATAACTAATATGATCCAAGAAGATAAATGAGGTGTGGTGGGAAACAGGACATGAGCAATGGTGGAAGGGAGGTCATTGGAAGGTTCTGAGCAGAGGACTGCTTGACACCCCAACCGAGCTGGAGGGAGACACAAACAGGACAAAGCAGGAGGGCTGGCTGAGGCTGTTACAAACATCTATGGATGAGTGACAATAGCTTAGTCTAAGCTTGTTTACTACTCCCTCCCTCCCTCCCCTTCCTTCCTTCCTTCCTTCCTTCCTTCCTTCCTTCCTTCCTTCCTTCCTCCCTTCCTTCCTTCCTGTCCAACTCCTATATGCATTTGAGAGTAATTGTCAGACATCCAAATGTAAGACTTTCTTATACTTCAGCATGTATTTTCTACGAACAAGTGCATTTTCCTTCCTAACGGTGCGAGAAAGGAAGTCCTTAAGAGAGGCAGGGCACACTGTCTTTGTCTTGTTTCCCATTATGTGTTAAGCCACCCTGACAAACAGCAACTTATGGGGGAAAGGGCTTATTTGGCTCCCAATTCCTGTTAGAGTCCGTCATTACAGGGAAGGTAAGGCAGTTAGGACCCTGAAGGAGCTGGTCCTGTTATATATCCACAGTCAAGAAGGAACAAAGGGCGATGGACTAATACATCCTGGTGCTTAGATCCCATTCTCCACTCTTATACCGTCCAGGACCCGTGGCCAGGGAAATGTGCTATCCACAGTGGGTGAGCTTCCCACTAACTAAGATGGCTCTCCTGCAGTCACACACAAGTTCAATTTAACTACATATATCCCAGTGATTCTAGACTGGGCCATGTTGACAAAACTATCACATACCATTAACTGGACTTCCCAATCAGTCATACGCACAGACCCTCATCCACATGCATGTGCACAAAAGACATTAAAGATGATTTGAGCCAAGCATAGGGGCAAGAAAAGTACTGTGAGTTCAAGGCCAGCCTGGTCTATATATAGTGAGTACTAGGTCAGCCAAAGCCACATCTATTAAGACCCAATTTCAGAAAACAAAACAAACAAAGCAAAACTGAGAAAAGTAATGAGTTTAGAACTCAGACCTCATCTAAGGTGGGTACGGGCAAATCCGCAATTCACATGAAGAGCAGTGAAAAATAAATTTCAATTCCATAGTGAGAAAATAAATGTTCCTCTCCTTTTGCGGTGTGTCTATAATGTCTTCTTGCCTGTAACCGGTGATGGTTCACTTGAGCAATGTCATGAGGAAGAATCTGGAAAAGCAGAAGGCTCCATGGCTGGAAGGCTCCATGGCATGCAGCCCATCCCTCTTTTTACTTGGGGTCATGAGCACAACTATCCCAGGCTCATCCATCCTCATCGTTTTCCATAGCATGCAAGTGGAATCTGTAGCATCTTCAGTAGCAAGGTTGAACTGCATAGTTCATTTTGAATGCTGGGTTTCCAAGAACAATACAAAGCTGAGAATATTGAAAGAGAGCACCCATCTGGGAACAGCTCACAAATGTTCCCTAGTTAATTCTCATAACACCCCCAAGAGGTATTATTATCCATGCCACGCTGGGGAAACCTGAGAGCTTCCTCTCCCCTCAGTTTTGCATTTGTAAGACTCCTCTAGCTGAGATTCCGCCCTGCTTGACTGTATCACCATCCTATGCTTTCAAAGAATATCACAACTTCATTCTCTCATCTGCACTGTGGGTGTTAATGGCTGTAGCTACATTTTTAAATGTAGGAAACAGGTTTTCTTTTTTATTTTAATGATGTGGAATGCCATTTTTTTTTAAAGTCACAAATGAATCCTTGAACCCAATACTCAGAAACATATACATACATACATACATACATACATACCTACACACACACACACACACACACACACACACACACACACACCATACTCACTTGGATGGACACAGTATATACATCCATTTTATTTTTCTTTTCTTTTTTCACTTACCATAAGAACAATTAGTAAGAGACAATGGTGAAAGTTCCACATAGTAATCTCAACATAAAACCCAAATTCAAAAAGTGAGTTCAGTGGAGTAGTCAGAATTTTAGGCACAGAAGAGCTCATTGCTAGGGCCAGAGGGAGGGCTAGTGGTGCATGGCACAAAGGAAGGGCACTGGCCATTGCAAATGGAATGGCATACTTTCTTCAGTCATGAAGAGGACACTCTAACAGGGCTCAGAGGACCCTCCAAAGGCTGTGAGAACACTGTTATCCCAGACAGCACAAGGCGGGCCCAACTAAGGGAGTTGGCTCATCCCGCTCCGCTTGCAACAACACAGATCCTGGGAGCTTCTGACCCATGGCCTGGCTGCCAAATGAACCCAAGTTGACTCATGCTACAACATCTAGACTCTCCAAAAACAATCTTAAAAGGAGGGAGGGGAAGAAGATGGAATAATGCATGCAGAACGGAGCAGAGGCTTTCCATCATGACGAAATCCCTCTCTCTAGATGGGTTATTCCATTCTGAAAACATAATTGCAGTGACTCCAAGTGGGTGCTGGGAGAAAGGGTGACAGAAGATGCACGTGGGGCAGAAGAGCAACGGGGCTCTACAGCCAGGTACTGAAGCGGGGACCACAGGAGAATGTAGCCTGCACACTGCAGGGCAGGAATAATCTGTAGTTTTAATCTGGAGGGTGTCAGAGTGCAAGAAAAACACTATAATCACGGGATTACAAAGGCAAACATAATCTAGGCCTGGGGAAAGCAGGAAATGCTGCCTACATATAAGTTCTCTGTTGACATCAAATGCATCAACTGTCAAGCAAATGCAGCTCCCACTGCCTAGACAGTGTCCATGAAACGCTCAGGGTAACACCAGGCATGAGGTAAGCTCTCTCTACAAATGCTGGAAATTAAGCCACTGCATACACAAACACCTAGATGACTGATTTTGGTGTTTAGCCCATGTCACTAGAGTAAACAGAAAGGAGAAGAACGTAAAAATGCAAGCAAGTGACAGGTAAACACAATCAACAGGACAAATGGCCAGTTGCCGTTCTCAGGGTCAGGGACATGCCTACAGTAACACACACATACACAGAGGGTCTGCAAGAACTGACGTACTTCTGAGACTCCATTGCCCTCAATGCCGTCTAATCTTACAAGACTCTGCCCCCTAATTAGATTGTGCTTCTGTATAAGCAAATAAGGTTATGAAGTTATGATGTCCATTAATAAATAATACGTAAATATGTGATATATACATATATAATTAAGGTAGGTGTGGTAGCAACATCTTTTATCCCACTACTCAGGACTCTGAAGCATAAGATTTCGAGTTCAAGGACAGCCTGGACTCTAAAGCAAGAACTCGTCTTGATAGGTCGACTATGTTCCAGTACAACCGAAGGAAACCATGTTTGTCTGTGTATCCTCACCCGTTGTACATGCCATGTGAAATCTACAACCCCACACTCATCCCTTCCTGGGAACCACAGAGCGCATCTCGTTTCTCCTTTTCCTTAACACCACAGCAGTCTCCCGATGGTGACGCCTGTAGAAACAGGGCAAGGGCGAGTGGGTCAGCAGAAACGCTAACAGGCTTGTCCACACTGCCCTTGCCACCTCTTCGGTGACATCTGAGGCTGCCAACCTTCCCATCTCTGCTTGAGTCCCGCTCACAATGTCGGCACAGTGTGTACCACAAGGATCATCTCTGGCTGGCAGAGCCATTCCGCACAGCGTGACTGCATTACATAGACGTAGCGCCACAGGATAACTCAGAAATAAATCTCAGGAGCATACAGGGCAATTCATTAAAGCCATTGCATCCACAAAAGCTCAGGAACTTGTACCATAGAGTTCAGAGAAACGAGCATCTGCTGTCAGCCTTTTCCGATTTTTATGGCAAAAATCTCTCTCCATAGCAAAGGGGGAGGGGAGGCTACAGAGACGAGCGGTTGCATCCATGCTAACCGCAAATGAAACGGAGAGGGTGCGGTGGCTCTGCAGTCAGGTGACATTCTAGTGAGAAAGGGACACAGTGAGGTAGGTTCCCTGTGAGAAGGAGACACAGTCTCAGAACATACTGTCACACGCTTGGTAAACACTATGTCTGCCCCTCACCATGGCAACAAGGGAAGGGAAGGGAATCCGGGCAGCCGTGGATGCCCAGCAACATTTCCAGCAGCAAGACAAATGCTCTCGGAAGGACTGCACTAGCTGACACTGTTCTTCACGCCCTCCCTGCTAAGGCGCTGTCTGCCTTTGTTGCCCACCACTCCCAGAAACAGCATGTGTCATGTTCTTGCTGCCAAGAATTACACTCAAAGCTGAGATGCTACTGTTCTTAAGTTGCCACTAAGGTCATCAATTTGTGGGTGGAGACTAGACATTCAGGTCCAAGAAGTACAATGGACTCAAGGTCACACAGCTTGTAGGCTTTGAGATCCTGACCAAGACTCAAACATGGTCCTAGTCTTTCCAGTCAAAAATTCAAATGCCGCAGGACCAGTCAGGTGACATGAATGAAGTACAGTAATACCTGCCAGCTGACACGAATGAATGAAGTGAAGTAATGCCTGCCAGCTGACACGAATGAATGAAGTGAAGTAATGCCTGCCAGCTGACATGAATGAATGAAGTGAAGTAATACCGGCCAGATGCCATGAATGAATGAAGTAATATAATACCTGCAAAGGATGGAGACAAGGAACCCACAGACCAAGGGCAGCAGCGAGCCACTCAGAGAGAAAATACTGCTAAGGCAAACACAGACTCACGAAGGGCTTCAGTTCCTTTACAAGTAGCTCCAGAGCCTGCAATCACAGCTCTCTCTTTCTTTTTGTGTGTATTTGCACATGCATGCAATTGCGTGTGTGACTATGGGGGCGCGTGTGCAGAGGTCAGAGGTGTATGGTACATGCATAGAGGTCAAAGGACAACCTCAGGTGTCAATCCTCGCCTTCCACCTTGTCACCACACTGCCTGGCTGGTGAGATTCCAAGGGTTCTGCCCTCTCCCATCCCCTCCTAAGGAGGCTGAGATTATAGACACGTGCATAAAAATGACCAGTTCTTACATGTGTTTCGAGCATCCAAACCCAAGTCTCATACATCCATGACATATTCTTTTACCCAGTCAGCTGTCTCTCAGGCTCTTCTCTACTTACTTCAAACCACAATCAACAAGGTCTTTATTTATTGTCTAGCATCGATGATCCTCAGCTTACAACGAGGCTCTGTCCCAGTGAAACCATATGTAATGGCCAGAACCAACTATCCTGGTGGCCTAGCAACAGCGTACGAGTGTCTTTCCCCCCCTTCTTGATCACAAGGCTGGCTGGGAGCTACGGCTCACTCCTGATGGCCAGCACCAAATACAAGATCCTACCGCACACCACCAGCCTGGGCAATGAACAACATTCAGAACCTGAAGTATGGCTTCTACTGAACACAGCCACTTTTGTGCCATGGGAAAGTCAACATCCCACTAGGTGGAGAGTGTGGGACTCTCAGTACGTGCTAGGCGCTGTTCTGGGTCCCAGAGAGATGGTAAAATGTGAGGCAGACTGGTCCTCCCCTCCAGAGCATACAATCTACTTTTCTTCTTCAGTGTGTCCTGCCTTGATTTCTAGAACACTTTTTCTGCCCCTCACCCTAGTCCAGCACAGTCGCTAACACATTCTGGAGCATGCCTTATATCAGCCATACCTGTTTAGTGTGTCCTCTCTGTATAACTGCTGCTCCCTGGTCACTGTTAACATTTTGACAGCTGGCACTTAGAATTCACAGAAGAATCCCAATTCAAGCTCTCTATTTCAAGGTGACAGGACCACTCTCAGACACGCCTGGTACAGAAATGTCAGTCATGTCCCGAGCACAAGTTAAAAAAAAATATCAGACCAGGCTCAAGTCCTAGGCAATAACACTTAACCATGACCCCTCAATTCAAGCAATGCCTGCTTATGGAGTCTCTCTTGTGTCTCAGATCTACCGAGGATTGATGAATATGTGTGTGGAAAAAGTAGATGTCACTGACAACGACACTGCTCTTTTCTGGAATGACATTAAACAGGAAATGCAGTATACGTGTTTTCAGCCACAGCTGAGAGGGACAAGGGACCTGAGAGGGGCAAGGAAATGGAATAGAATACTGTAAACACTGGAATCATGGGAAATTCTGAATTGCTATGGCTGTCTCAAAAGCAGAGAGGGAAGGCAGGTACCAAGGACACTTGAGGTCCTCAAGGTGCTTTCCGTCACATTGGTAGCTGGCGAACCGGTGTTCAAAATTAAATTTGCATCTTAGTTGATTATGAACTAAGGGATGCGTTGGTACTCTTTCCTCAGGATGGCTGGAGGACTACAAAAGAAACAGTTCGGAATGTGAAAACAGAAGGGCCTGTGGAATACCGCCCCATGCTCTGTTCCTCCAGAGCCACACTTGGCTTGTCCTAACTATATGGGCATCTAGTCTCCCCAAAACCTATGGTCTTTGTGGGGGGCAGTGCTTGGGTGAGCCCATCACATCTTCAGAAAGCTTCCTGGGAAATTCTTCTTCTCACCCAGGGCCCAAAGTTGTGTTGGATCCACACTTCCAGGCCTCATTTCCCAGACAGAAAGTTTCCTTGGCAAGAGAGCTGTCTTGGAGCTTCCAGCTCTCTCTGGCCAGCTGCCTAGAAGGCTGACCTGGAGAAGCCAGCCCATAGAGACTGGAAATGGAGAGCTGCCTCAGCCATCAGCACAGCCTGCCTCCAGGGCTTTGCCATGAAAGGAGCAGACACTCCACCACCATATTTAGAGAGTCTATGTCAGCGCCTGAAGGGACACGGCTGTCACTCTCCCCTACACCTTCACACCCACTCACACAGGTGTGAGTGGCACAGGGGAGAGATCCGACCCTTTCAGCACAGGGAAGAAGTAGGCATCAGCACAGAGGTATAACCGGCACATTGTTTTTCAATGTCACAAACACATTTATACCCCTACAATCTGTACATTGTAGAGCACACTGCCAGAGAAACGCATGTCCAAGCTGCCAACCCTATAACCCTTTCTAGAACAGTCTTTCTGTGTTCCGGGGCAGACCCATCACTATTACGTGGTCCTGTCTTCCAAACTATACTCTCTTGGGTTCCAGTTCAGCCATCCATACTGGAGACCTCAGCTTCTATCAATCATTGAAAACGACCTACTGAACACATACAAGATACACTTCTCCTTCGTCAACTTCTGTGACAAAAACTGCCATTTACCAGACCTGTTTGTTCCTTCCCCAAAACCCAAGCAAGCCCTATTTCACCCATTCATCTACTCTTCAGTAAACCTTTCTCAAATGTTTACTGCATTCCATTCACTGAGCAAGGCTCTTGGGAAATAAAAGAATCTAAATGGAGGTCACAAGGTCAACCTGAACTAGATAATTAAAATTCTATTTAAATGATTTCATAGTAGTGTGGATGCCTGTAGTCACTCACCGCATGGAGATGTTGAGACTTCAGCATGAGTCTAAGCTACTCAACCTCTGTTGGTGTTAGCATTCCTATCTGTAAACAGAAGCAACCCCCCTTTGTGGCTGACAGTGATAGATGGAAGTGAGTGAACAGTGTTAGTTTAGTAGTCAAGGTTCTACATAACATGGTCCCTCTGTGTGTGTGTGTGTGTGTGTGTGTGTGTGTGTGTGTGTGTGTGTGTGTGTGTGTGTGTGTGCACGCACATGCGTGCGTGCGCGAGTGCGTATGTGTGTGTGGTCTCAAGCCTGGAGATGAGAACAATGCTGCATTTCTGATCTTGTCTCCACTACTGGGGAGAGCAAGGATTACCATCTGCACCTTGATGCCCAGCATTATGAGGTTCCGGAAAATCAGATCCGAGGCTTCCTGCTTGCTTCTAATTAACCATGCTACTGATTGAGCTACACCCTCAGCAAATCCTAAACATCTCTCTAGTAACAACTCCATGTTTTTCTTCCATTTTACCAATCTAATAGTCCTACCAGCTCATGATTTTAAAACAAGGTGTTATATTTGTTTGAGCACGTGATTGCAAGTATATGTGTGTGTCTGTGTGTCCGTGCAAGAGTGCATTGTGTGCATGAAAGGGTCACACACGTGTGCACATACACGTGTATGTGTGTGTAAGCCATAGCAGACATGTGGTGGTCAAAGGACAACCTGCAAGAGCTTATCCTTTCTTTCTATCACATGGGCCCTGGGGATAAACTTCAGGACACTGGGTTTGACAGCAAGCATCTTTATCTGCTGACCTATCTCCTCAGCTCAGCAGGCACAATATTTTTTCTAATACACATTCTCACATCCTAGATTGGCTCTTTTCTGTGTTGTTTTGCCTCCCATCTCATTCCTGCAAGGCTAAACCCCAAGGATATCTTGTGGTCCATCCAAAACACACTAGTTCCATAAAACTTTTCTCCACAACACTTCAGAATCTCTTCTCCCTCTGCTACCACAGCATTCTGTCAACTTGTACTCAGAGTAGCAGACTGTCTTAGGAAAGACACAGAGAAATTTGAAAACTTAGAGGAAACTTCAATCTATCATGCTTAGATCGCTACACATAAACAAATACAAGAGCAGTGGAATTCTCCTGAAAGAGAAAAACATTTTCCCATGTCCCAGGATCTATTACATCTAGATGATGCTTTATAAAATTATTACATTTAACTTTCCAGTTAAAA
This sequence comes from Cricetiscus sungorus, assembly GCA_030556225.1. Lineage (NCBI taxonomy): Eukaryota > Metazoa > Chordata > Mammalia > Rodentia > Cricetidae > Cricetiscus > Cricetiscus sungorus. The sequence goes on along the minus strand of JANBXA010000411.1, from coordinate 8,979,403 downwards.
TTAACTTTTACATTAATAAGTATAATCCAATCAGCAGAAGACTAAAACCAAAGTTCAAAGTCATCAATTCATCTCCCTAATCAACTTTCCCACATATTTCCATTCACTCTTATCTTACAAATATGACAGAAACAAATGTGTAAAATTCTGTGAATACCATCCAAATATTATGTTAGTATTTTCAAGGCACTAGTCATGAGGAGCAAATTTTGTATTCATACAAAATAGAGTACTTATCAGTGTAAGTTAAGTTGCCCTTCCCAGGCAAGGTAAACCTACTCATAACAGTCAACTTCAACCAAAACACTAACAATATGTTCTTCCTAAAGATTAAAGAAGGAATGGCTATGTTGAGTTCTCTGGGTAAATATTCTGACTAGACACATGGAGATTCAAAGATACTAAATTAAAGAAAATCCATTAGAATATATATATAAAGCAATGTTAGTATTTTCTATCATGCAGACTTATAGCAAGCTGTGAAAATGTTCCCCCAAAGTGTATGTGTTGAGCTTGGTTAACTGCTTGTGGCACTATAGGATGATGGGAAGGAGGAGGTGGGGCCTAGTTATTGGAAGTGGGAGGCATGCTGGGCTCCCTGCCTCCTCCTGAATCTGTTTCCTTGCTGCCAGGGGATGAAGAGCTTCACTTCCCAACATCATATTCTGCCTCATCCACAGGTTTACCAGATAAGGCATACATAAAACTTATTCCTTATTTCTCGTGCTGAATGCCACTTCATCATAGTAAGTATAATGCCACCAAAGTCATCCATTCGCCGTCACAGTTAATTAATTCTTTCTTACAGATTCCACGGCAATGGCCTGAAACCAGGAGCCAAAATACATCTTTCCTCAAAGTTCTTTAGCTCAGGAATCTCTGTCACAGTGACAGAGATCACAAACCCAGGTTTTTTATAAGTCGTCTCTGATGAACAGAGGCGAGTAAACTGAAGCCAGTCTATGAGCTGGGGCGGGAAGGGGGGTTTAAGTCAGGGTCTGAAGAAAAGATTAAAGAAAAAAAACCCTGAACCCTTGAAATAAATACTTTATCCCATAAATCATAGTTTATCAAATAGTTTGTGGGAACAGATAGTATATTATAACACAAATTAGAGAAGATTTTCCTAGAAACTGTAATAAATTATATCATCCTAAGAAACAGATAAAAAAAAATTCTTTGAGAATTTCATATAATGTACTTCGATCCCATTCATGACCCGCTCTCCTCCAGGGCTCCTCACCCAAATCATTTCCTAGGAAAACCTAGCACACATACAGAAGTCAAGTGGCAATCATCCAAGACCACGTGATGTTCCCAGGACGCACTGCAGAGAATGAGCAAATCTCTCAGTGGCAAAGCCTACTAGTTCCCTTGCTGCATATGGTACAAGGCAGGCACCAATTTGAAAGATGGTGGCCATGTGCTGTGTAAGGCGGCCTGGGTGGGTCCTGGGGAGTACAAAGAGAAAGCGTCCTGGTGGGCCCTGGGTGCGCATGCTTACCTCCAGAAGCGGAAGGCTGACAGAGGGCTAGAAGGGCTGCCCGGACTGGATGGGGTTGGACTCAGGCTCCTCGGAGTGAGACTGAAAGTTAAAATAACATCATTCCGAGCGGGAGAAATGACTGCAGTACACATAGCATACCTCACTGGAGGGACCGTGCTCCCCTTGGGCCCGAATCACTGGGGCCTGATTACCAATAGCGCCAGGTAATCATCACATCACTTGCCCTCTTCAGCTCTAGAATATAGAACGAGGCGGCGGCTTTCTGTGGAAAATTACGTTTGGAAAACTATAGCTGCCATTTGTATTTAAGCCTTTTCTCTGTCACAAAGCAACCTGTCTGTTATTGCCATAGAGGATTTTGCATCGAAGGCAAGCTAACGTTATTTTATATGGAATATACATTGAGTGGAAAGCTTTGCTAGACTGAGTCTCGCTGGTGGAACTAGAGCAGAACAAGAGGGAAGTGGTGAGCAGACAGTGAACACAAACAATAGGTTAAATACCCACACGCTTCAAAAGCAGACATTAACATTTTCACGTAAGACATGTTCTTAAATACTCAGAGAAAAGCACATCTTTCTGATGGCAATGACCCAGCACTGTTTTGTTTTGTTTTTTTTTCTAGATCTCAAGGGCAACAGTAACAAGGCTTCTTGTGCTTGTATTTATAATTGCAGAAAACTTCAAAAATTCTCACATGTGTCTTTGGACTGTTTTATGCATTAAAGATGCTTTTCTTTTCTTTTTTCCAATTCAACAATCACTGGGCCATTGTAATAGTTGTTCCCAAACTCATCTAAAACCACCAAATATTTCCAGTGGCCAACTCTCAAATATCCATCACAAGGTGGCTCAAAAGATCCATCACCTTTTGTGATATTGGATCCAAGTCTGTTCACTGGCAAAGAGGTAAAAAGATATATACTATGCTATTTTATTCTTGTGTGCGTGCATGAAAAGACGTACTATATTATTTTTTCTTGCGTGTGTGCATGCATACACATGTGTATATCATATGCACATGTGTGTATGTGTGCTCGGGTATGCTTGCCACGTGGAAGCCAGGGGTTGTGTTCAGGATGTATTCCTCTACAGTGCTTCATTGTGTTTCTCTGAGTCGGTCTCTCTTACTGAACCCAGGGCTTGTCACTTCAGTCCCGGGTCATTCACTTGTTTTCACTCCCATAGTGTTGGGGTGATAGGCATGTACTTCCCCGCTTGACTTTTATATGGGTGCTGGGGAATCAGAATTTGCCCCCTGGACCATCTCCCTAGACTCCATTAATGATTTTACCAAGAGGTCTTATAAAAAGGGTGGAGTTGATCTTTATCAATTCCTGAGTATTTTTCCATGGCAAAAGTCAGAACATAAGGTATTCTGCTAGTAACTCTTGGGTGGAAGTGAGCTACTCTGGTCCTCCTATTTCTTAACGAACACCATGTATTTCATAAAGAACACACGGACTGCCTCTACTACTGGGGCATGGGTCTACATCACACAATGTGTTCCCTCCTACCATAGAGAAAAGGGGTCTGGGGACGCTCACTTCACTGGGTGGCATAGAGACTTGGAAATAGTAGCCAAAATAAAATTTACGTTTCTGATTATTGCGACATTCGTATTCCATCTTTCTCACTGTGCGAATAATTGAGAGTTGGCCCCAGCTGTCACAAACTGAAGTGTGATATTGCTCACAACACTTGCCTTTATTTCTTAAAGCATGCCAATGAAGTTTGAGTGGTCCCGAAACCATTGTCCAGGGCGGTGCCAGCACCTAGTGACTAAGGAGTTGGACCCCTCCTGCCTTCAGAGCACTTTAGAAACTGCTGTTTGAACTGTGCTGTGCTTGAACTTAGCAGCTCATTGGAAACCTCTTGGGAATGCTCACAGATACATCACTCATTTTATCTAGGTCCCATGGAGCCTTATCCATGATTTCCTGTCCTAAAATAGCCATGCCTGGGCCCTCACGCCATGCTGTCTCCAGACAGAAACGTGGATGACGTGTGCTGTGAAGTGTTATGAAGCAGATGTTACATTTATAAAAACAAAATGGCTTTATAGGAAGTAGAAAGCTGTCACAAGATTTCTATAATATTTGTTTATTTAATATCTCATCTTTAGAAGTTACTTTTAAGAAATAGGAATCAGAAGCTGCCCCCATGTTACTGAAAGATTATGGACTATATCTATAGGGTATAAAGGATGCCATGTACTATTCCAGTGTCTAGGGAACAAAATCACCTAAAAGGAAACCAGATTGTCTCTGGAGATAACATTCCAAACATAATTGGTTTGTGAGTTGAGACCTTGTCATATGGTCTCCAAATAATTACATTATTTATATAATATATGCTTTTAACAGTAACATGGTTAAGACTTCATTCTAACATTTCTAATATCCCTCTACAGTGCTTAGAAGCTGAATTAACTCAAAGGAGAGTTTTCTCCATGAATGAATGCAAAGCTAACTATGTACATTATAATTTTATATTTCAAGGTAAACAAAATAATAAAAGTAAATGACATGAGACTACCTCAATGGCATATAAGCATGATCCTGTATTCTGCTATCGATGTTCTCAGGCGACAGCACCAATCTAGGTGCACAGATGCACAGTAACATTTACCACCCAGAGGCCAGACCAAAGAGGAGCCATCTGATACCCAATCAAAACCCAGGGAACGCCTTACTCAGGTGACTCCTGTATCCTATGTCATCATGAGCAACTTCATAAACACTGTGACTACCTCTCAACCTTTCAAGTACAAAATGAAACATACCTAACAATCAATTGTTTTTTAAAGTTAATTTAAATGTCTCCTTTTATTATGGACAAGATGTTTAAAAATAAAAGAAGAAAAGCAAATACTTCATGTGAAGGAAGATTTTTTTTGAAACCCAAAGAGGGCAAGAGGGCATGACTCAAAATCATAGGTACAACTCTCACAGGAGGGTCCTGGCTCCTACACCTGCAGCTGTGGGCAGGGAAGGGACGGGAAAGCAGAAGGACGCATGCATAGCACTAAAACATTCCAGCCAAGATTATACAGCTTAATGCTACTGTGCGGGTCAGGTGGGAAAACAGCCATGGCAATGGGCACGCAGTATGTGTGTGTCCGTTATGACAAATGCTACATCTAGCAAGACAGCTGGGAGAGCATCCCAACTTTTTATAAGTGAACATTTCAGAGGAATAAAATAAGCACAGGTTTTTATAGGAAAGGCTGGTTTAAAGATCATTCACTAGGGTGTTGCGCCTTCATTGATGTATTAATTTAGGAGATAACTTCCCTTGCATGGTGCACCCACAGGACTCAAGGGGAAAGATGGACACTTGAGGGGCACACCTAGTCCAGGCTGATATTACAGGGGGCATACAGAGCTCACAAAATTATAATCCCCTATCTGTGCTGTACATGACAGAGATATTTATATTTTCCTACCAGATACATATTTTACTGTTTGTTCTTTGAAGTGTGTCAGCGCAGACTCAACTCACAGCTTCTGCATCTTTGACTAACAGATTTAAAATAAAAATTTGCTGACGCGTCCTGCATCGCAGATGTCTAACTTCTGTGCCACAAATTTGATGTGGACATTTTCACGTAGTTGCATCAAATCAGAAGACAGCAAGACGTGTCAATGGGTTAAAATAAATGAAGAAGAAAAGGAGAGGGGGGAAAAATTTAAAAACAAACAAACAAACAAATAAATAAATAAATAAAACACTAGCTAAGCAAACACAGACCCCAACCAGGTAAACACATTGAATGTCATGGCTGGAGACTGCAGAAAGGATGCTAAATGTTCTTCAGATCATTAATATTCTGCTGCACTGATGAAACCGGGATCACATCTAATGACTGTCACAAATAACCCTTCTCCTGCACACTCATCCATCCTGATGTTTTCTATTATTCAATGCAGACAGGGGCCTTTATTCAGAGGCAGGCATTGTGAGCATAAACAAACAGTAAGAAGAGAGAAAAAAAGAGACAGATATACCATGGCCTACTGAGGCATTCTTTCACAATGAGCTGTTAAGATGTTTCAAGAACTGGGGCTCAGCAACTTTAAATATGCAGCAGCACCTTCCCTCCGACTGCAATGCAAAACGCTGGGTCTGGGTTTGCACATCAGCTGGAACCAAATGCCATGCATTTAAAACATGTTCCTCTACCTCACACTGCAGTGCTCTGAGGCTGTCAGTACAAACAGATGCTAAATAGCTATTGGTCCCCGGAAAGGGAAAGCGAGTGAGTGCCATGCAGAAAGCATTAAAATATTAAAGACAGACAATACTTACTCCAAGGTCAGCCCCGGAATCTGCAGCCTCTCCCGCTGGGCTTTCATGGTTGTTGTATGTTACCACGCTCTATTGTAACCATGACACGCACTCTCTGCCAGCGTCCCGGCGATGACAGAGAGCCAAAAGGAACCTCTCTAAAGGACTAGACTAACAACCTCTCAAGGGGGAGGGGGATCCGGTAAGTTTGGGTCCTTCCACCTCCTGCAGAATCCAGAGCTGTCCGCGGCTTTTCCTCAGGTTAACTGTGGTGTGCACTGCACTGATTTCGTTAAAGGAACGAGGCTCGCAGCTCTGCATATCAAGTAATTGGTTTCTGATTTTTTTTTTTTTTTTTTTTAAAGAAAGTCGCTCCACTTGCAAACCCACTTTTTACCTCAGTGAAATGAAGAGTCCCTTTCACAGTGCAGACTGGGGGAAGAAAATAAAGCAACAGTATCATACGTGGTAAAAGAGTTCATCTAAGCAAGAGGTCAACTACCCCTCCCCACACAGCAACCCTGTGAAACTCAGGATCTGAATGGGCAACCCTGGGGAAGCCCAGCTTACCCTCTCCGTGGAGTTAGCAGCATCACTCATAGTCCGCAAGAGATGAGGGATGGTGACTGGTGAAAATAATTAGACCTTTTTTTGCTATATATGGCAATCACCAGAAAGAGGAATAAACTAGCTGGGAAGCTGAGCACTGTCTAAAGCAGACAGTGGGAGGCAGAAGGTGGTGGTCTCAAAGTACCAGCGAGGAATGCAAGACACAAGAGCGAGCGGGAGTTCTTAGCTTTGAAAAGCTGGGTTTTAAAGAACATCTCAGTGTACCGTACTTTACAACAGCAACCTAATAGGAGTTAGGAAGGAAAGAGACAGCATATATTTTACAAGCCAGAAACTTTCATCCTGTATTTATTCAAGGAACACAGTTTTTTTTCGCAGCATTCAAAACTTGGAACTAACTGTACTTTCATTGTCGTGTACGAAGAACGCATCTGAGTCACTTCCTCCGATGCATTTCAAATGTTTTAAAGTTTGGCAGCTACTGGCTGGTTGAGAAGAAACACCAGAAGAAAAATCATAAGTTTCTTTCATCAATTTTTTAAGTATACAAGGCCACACAATGAGTTCACACACACACACACACACACACACACACACACACACACACACACACACACACCACCCTAGGTGACATGGCAAGTTCACACATCTACATTTCAAGATTGAGAAGCCATAGTGCCCACTTAGATGTTGGTGTCTTTACTTTTGCCATGGCACTGTGGTTCAGATTGTGTCCCACACAAACCGCCAAGGGGAGCAGGAGCTAAATGTTTCCCAATAGATCTGACTCTGTTTGGATTCCTACAGAGGAAGTTTTTCTTACTTCTCTGAAAGTTACCTTTTTGTAACAACTGTTTGTAACTCCTCAGACTTGAGTCCAGGTGAATGGAGATTTGGGTGTGGTCCAGGTGAATGGAGATTTGGGTATGGTCCAGGTGAATGGAGATTTGGGTACGGTCCCAGAAGCACAATGAATCCCTTACTTGCCAGTCTTCTACCTAGTCACCAACTTCTCCAGTGTCAATACTTCCTAACTTTGGGAACTATCAAATCAAACCCATACTGGAAGTACAGCCATTGGGTCACCACTGTCCCCATAGGGTGTACAATGGAAGGGTATTAAAGTAGTCATAATTTAGTACAAGAAAAAAAAGAAGAAATAATAAAGAAGTAGAGACCTCAAGGAGGTCAATATTATTTACAAATGCTGACTTAAAATTATGTTATGAGTTTTAAAAAAGTTTTTAAAAAAAGTCAGTTACCTATAGCAAAATATAGCTAAGTTCCGAGATTCTTCAATCTGGGGGGAGAGATTTCCATTTTTGAACATATATTCTAATCTAATTCAGTAGACTTCCATATACAGATCTTCTCAAGTGACTTTTAGTTCTGTATGCCACTGGGCTACTGGCCATTTTCACTTACATTTCCTTTCAATACTTCCATTTAATACATTCAAAACTGGACTCACTATCATGTCCATGCCTCCTCCCCAAGTCCTATGTGTAGCCTCTCACTATTTCCCTTGAAACCACCCAGATCCAAGACACGTGGTTCCTTAGCTGGATTCATTTCCTCAACTGTTATCACCAGCGTTCTTCCTCGGTACCCTCTTTGTTGCAGAGAGTTCAGAAAACCCTCCAATAACTCCCCTCTCGTTTTCAGTAAGAGTCTAACACCAAGCACACTTGGATCCAGATGAGATAGTCAAGGATCAGTAGAAACCACAACATAATAAGTGTCTGAAGTTGGGAGCATAAGAAAGGAGTCAGTGGAGGAGGGGGAGGGGGAGGGGGAGGGAAAGGGATGCCAGAGAATGATGTCAGTGGTCTGAAAAGGGGGAAGAATCAAGCCCCTTACTTTCCCTCATAGATAGGAGTCTTTCAAATAGCATTTCCAACTGACAAGAGATGGTAGGCCCAGAACAATACTGTTTCCCAAGCCCTCATCAATCAGTGGATGGAGGCTGTGAGCACTGATAACAGCTGACACCACGGAGAGATTTATACTGGATGTTATATGTGTCCTGAGGCAACAATGAGATGCAGTCTTACCAAAAATGTCACAGAGCCCTGGAGAAAACTGAGCTTCTATAGCAAAATATCAATGTGCAGGAAGTAAATAATGTTTAAATAGTGTCAGAGACGTGACCAGCAAAAGCTAGATGCAAAAATCAAAACAGATCCAAGGCTTCCTAAAACAATAAAAATATGTTTCATACAAATATTTTATGAAATTATTTATATAATTATTCTTAATAATGAGAAAAGAAATTCAAAGTTGAACCTGTAAGACTAAAGAATATCCTTACAATATATACCAACTAACTATAACCCATGAACCCTTTGTGGGTCCTGACACCAAAGACTATAAGCAAATTAACCAGATTTCAGAAATCATCAATATGATACAGATCTTATACACACATGGCGAACACATATGGAATATATGCACAAATGTTCATATGCATTTTTGTTACTTTTCTGTTTCTGTGGTAGTGCACCCTGACATAAGCAACTTCTTAAGGCAGAAAGGGTTTATCCGGATGCACACTTCAAAGATAAAAGTTCATCATGGTGGAGAAATTCAGATGGAAAGAGCCTGAAATCAGCTGATTCTATCGCACCCACACTCAGGAAGCAGGGACCTCTAAACACATGTGGATGTTCAGCTCGCTTCCTCCAGCCAGGGAATGGTACCACCCACAGTGGTCACCTCAATGAACACAATCAAGACCGTCTCCACCAGGCATGCTGCCCAGAAGCTCAGCTCCCTGAGTCATTTGACAAGCTATTAAGTTGCCAATTAACAATCATCATCAGAGTATGCAAATGTGTGTATACAAAAACAAATACAGGTCGTACGGACATCTCCTGAAAGAGAATGACTTTCCAGTATATCTCATGATCACCTCTAAATCCTTACTTACCCTTCAGACATTTGCACAAAAATATTCAGAGGTGAAATACCATACACAACATTTTGGTGCCAAATAAATAGGGAAAAGCAATAATGGAGGATGTAGAATCGGCTGTGGTCTACTACTATTATTTCAAGCCTGTGGGATGAAGTAGATTAAGGACTCACATGATTCTAGCTGGTATCCAAAGCTCTACACCCACCCGCCCCTCCAGTAACACTTCACCAGTTACACTGTCACTAACACTTCACCAGTTGTCTCCAGTGCCTAGCTCACTTCTACCTCATTCCCTTTCGTACTTACTCTACTCTTGCTGTTTAGATCTTAAAGGTACCCCAAAGGCCTGCTAGTGCCTACCTGAGGTGGGATGGAGCCTTTGGAAACAACTTAGGGCACAAGCGGTACGGTCTTGAAGAGAACACCGATTCCCTGGCTCTTGGTCCTTCTCAGTTCCTGGATGCCATGAGATTACTGGCCTTGCTCCACCAAGGTGACGGCCTCACCACAGTCACAGAACATCAGATCTGGATCACTGTGCTCAGGACTGAAATCTCTGAAATGATGGACAAAACAAGTCCTTCCCTGTTTTAAGGTTATTTCCTCATGACGGGATGCTGAACCTGTACCTTGTTATCTGCACTCTCAGAATTTTCTTCATATCCTGCCTGGCCGTCCCATTTGGATATGCAACACTACCATGCCTAATGCTTCCTTCTCCTTATCTTGATGTGTTTTTCTCTTTAGTACTTGTAAACCTCTTGATCTCTTCTGTATTTGACTGTCTCACTGCATGACTGGGGACTCCTAGAAGGTAGGTATGATCGGTGTTACGGCTGTGTGTACCTCCAGTGCCAAGCACAACCACCCAAATATTCCTCCAGAACAATCTAAAAAAAAAAAAATGGAAGAATGACTTTCTCCGTGTGACAGAAGCCATAGAATAAAGAAGGTCACCCTAGAACAGTGTGACATGATTTGGCTGGGATGAATGAAGAGGACACTGGTTTACACTGCTTTGGGGGAGGGGCTTAGAAGGCATAACACAGGAGCCTTCTTTTGTTATAGGAATGGCATACCAACAGCATTATGCATTTTTAACAAACCCAGTGCCGCGGCTTACACGTGGCTCTTTCTACATGACGTCCTGAATAATAGCTGTCGACAAAGTTTTGCAATGCCTGGGGCCGGCTCTGGTTTGGTGTCTTGGGACATGAATAAGGACTGCTGCCATGGCATTGAGTAGGTGGAGGCCGGAATGACACTAAGCATCCCACAAAATAGAGAAGATGCCACCCACACAGAAAGAACTACCCAGACCCCAAACAACCAAACCACGGTGCCGTTCCAGAAACCCCGAAGGGGAGACAAGGGGCACCTTCAAGACGCTTAGCACCCATGACCCGCTTTAAGCATTTAGATCTGGTCTCGCATCACTCAGCACAGTGGAGATGGCAGTGAGTGACCATCTTATGGCATCACTCAGCACAGTGGAGATGGCGGTGAGTGACCGTCTTACGGCTTTACACTCACTTCACATTTCAGATTCTCAGCAATTCAACCTGCAAGGGTTTGGAGACTTTAGTTCTGTTCAAGAGGAATGGCTTTTTATAGCCAGAGCCCCAGAAGTCCTTCTGAGTCACAGAAACCTAATTACCAAGGAATCCATGCCATTCCCAAGCAGCAACCCAGATAAGAAACTCCACTGAGCAAGAGGACCCAATACTGTGTAAAATGGGCTTCACTGCGGCTCAGAAAGCAAAGTTGAAGACGCTCACCCAGCAGTGATTCCAAACAGATGCACCCAGGGTAGGTGGCCAAGAGGAGCTCAGCCCAAGTAGTCTGGCTTCTCCAGTGAAATTCGTGAGACAGATCTCTGAAATAGAGTATTTTCTTTATTCTCCTGAGTTCTACAAGGAACATGCAAGATGCAAAGCCAAGAGTGAAAGGGACCTCCACTCTTGAAGAACGGCCGACTATCTGTAGATTCTTCCAAGGAGAGCACAGTTGAAAACTTCTCATGGATGCATATATGAGAAGTTCTTTCCCTTTAATATGCATGTGATACAGTAAGGGTTACTTACATAAAGGTATTAACATGAGCTCCCAATAGCTCACATCATCACTCATTTAATAAACCTCTATTCGGCTGTGTCTGTTCCAGATACAAGAGACGCAATGAGATGGATGAGATCAAAAGGCCTGTCAATAGGATCATTAATCTGGCAAACTTAAAGACACACACAAAATGGTTTCTGAGAGCTGTGTGTTACTGACATTTCAGATGGCACACAGCAAGGTCTAGATGGTGCTTTTGGCTCAGTGACTAGTGGTGTGTAAAGGTCACTGGTAGGTTAAAGTTGTCAACTCACAAATACTGGGAAAGAATGGTACAGCAGGGTGGGGCATCCACGGCAGGGGTTCTGACACCGGCCCAAGACTGGCTCATTTGATGATTATCAAGAAGCCCGTCTCCAAGAGTGACAGTCAAGGGCTCCATGGGGGATGCAGGATAAACAGTGCAGTCCTGACGGTCATTATAGTTGGAGGAAGTATAGAGGGGACATTCTCCATGACTAGGCTATCAGAAATAGGTTTTATTGGGGAGGGGGTGCCTTGTAGTAGCTGGGGTTAATTCTTTAAGCAGATTCTTTACAGGTCTCTATAATTTCATTGGGAAACAAATGTGAGGTTGATTATATGTGACCTCTGTGAAGGACACTGAGTACATGTTTCATGTGAGTTAAGACTTTACATAAACACCATCCCTAAGCCGGACAGCTCAGGTCAGAGCATCTAGCCCTTGCCCCTGAGGCTTTTCGGCCAGTCAGGCAAAGCTTGTCCTTGCTGATGTTTAAGGAGATATTAAGGAGTGTAAGGTACCGGGTCTATTATCAACGTATCTCTTCTTGAGACACTACTGGACTTCTGACGTGCTGAACAAAGACATAAACCATTCAGGACAAATGCATAAGAGCAAGGAAACGGCAGTGCCCAGAGAAAGGCAAAGGGGGTCACCATGGTGTTGGCAAGGACCACCGAAAGGAAATTCCCCAGGAAGTTGCTGTTGTCACCGGAACACAGAAGGTGACCTGGGCCAGAGAGCTAAGGGCGTAGGAAGCAGCTTCAACACAAAACATGGTGACATGTTATCTGATGTTATTCATACTGCCGAAAGCACAAAGGAAGGCTTCATTGCCCAGTAGGAGAATATGGAAAGGACTCATGATTGCTAAATAAAATCCAGGCAGAGGAAAAACAGCCTGATTGTCACCACCATGAAAAACACACAGGGAAATAGAAATGTGATTAGTTGGGTGATACATAATACATTATGTACTGAATACTGGCCCCCTGAAGATGCTCTTACTACATCAGCCTGTGAATACATCGCCTCATCCTGCAAATAGGACTGTTTGTTCTTTACATTCAGGGTGCTGAGGCAATAAGATGCTTGAACTTCTGATGTGTGCTCCGCATTTACCCCAGAGTCCTGACAATGCAGAAGGCAAAGGTGCCAGAGCTGGAGACATGGTAAAGCAGCAGGTGGTATGGCCAAGGCTAAGGAATTCAAGAAGCTTCTAAATGGAAGGTATTGCTTCTAGAAAGAAGACAGCCCTTGACTTCTACTCACTAAGGCCCATTTCGGAGTTCTGGTCCCTAGAATTGTAAGATGACAACTTCATGCTGTTTTAAGACACCAAGTTTAGAGCAATTTGTCACTATAGCAATAAGAAACCAACAGGAGCATACCTGGAATAATATAAATATTGAAAACTGATTTAACAACAACAGAAACTCATCCTAACAGTGCTGTCTTTAGATTGGGAAACTAGAAAAGAGAGGCAAAAAATAAAACATAGTAAGGTGATGTGGGGGGGGGCAGAAGAATGGCGCATTCCTGTGCCCTAGGTGAAGTCTACATGCAAGCCCTTTAACTGACTGGTTCTAGGAGTATCCGTCATACATTACTGAGAAACATAGAGGCCGTTATTAGAGAGCTCTGAGTGGGGTAGGATGGGAGGAAGGGGACAGCTGAGAAATGGACTTTATTTTTCATAAAGCTACTACCACTATTGAATTTTTAAGTTTTTCTCTCTATATCATATTTTGATAAGAACAAAATTAATGTTAAAAAGAAAGATTAGCTCCCAGAGATGATAGTAATCCCCTGCCGTATCTCTGCTCTCTACCGCACTTGCTTTTATTGAAACATCATCTAATTTCCTCACACTTTTTATCTACCATATTCAGCCAGACACAATGGCATTTTTTAAAATGGGAGGAGAGCAAACCTTTTCCATTCCTAAAATTTAGTGATTTTTCTCCCTCACAACCAAGTCTCTTTCATAATCGATGTGATAAAGGCCTTTGTAAACAGAAGGAGAATGAAAGCAAGCAAATAAAGTGCAAAGCAGCACTCAGGAAACGAAGGGAAATTAATACTCTCCACACTCAGCAGTAACCACAGTGGCTCACACCTATGACCCCAACATCTGGGAGGCTGATGCAGGAACACTGTAAAGTCACGGCCAGCAAGGACTAGAGTAAGATTCACTCTTCTGCATCAAGATACGGAGATGTAGAACACCGGTCTCACATGTTCAAGGCCCCACCAAAACTCCAAACAAAACAAACTTCCACGTCCTTCCTTCATCTGTTAAAAACCACCAAGGTACCTGACCTGGTGGCACAGGTCTTTAATCCCAGCACACTGGAAGGAGAGGCAGATGGATCTCTCTGAGTGCAAAGACAGCCTGGTCTGCATAGTGAGCTCCAGGACAGACGGGCTATATAATGAGCTACTATTTGAAAACAGAAAGGAACACACACGAAGACATGATATCACAAAGTGGGAAACGATAACTCCCAGAGCAAGCGAGTGTACCTTTTTACCCGAAGTCCCCACCTGCCATGACGATGCTCTTTGATTTCAGATTTATTCTATAGTAAAACTTTACATGGTCCACTGTAGCGACAATCAGTCTTTGTTTTTCTTGCTGTAGACTAACAGTATCAGCAGCCATGTGTCATGCTGACCCATGTTCCCACATCCTGAACTCAAACGTATAGAGCTTTCTCTTCATTCTTGTGGCACCTGTCTCCTAAGTTAGTTTGGGAGATCCCCCTGACTCTCTCCATCCCACTGGCTTTGGTAAACACTCTATGTGCAAACGGCAGGCTGGGCCAGGCAGCAACATCCATTATCTCAATACAATGACTGCTTCAGAGATAGGGTATGTGATTCAAGCTTGGTTAGGGACAAGAGATTATTTTCCTGTTATATTTCAAGATGGGAGACTAAGTGTCATTGTCCGTCTTGAGATCACAAATCTGGGATCTGTGACAGCTAGGCAGAAGGGACAGAGAGAAGAGCAGAGTTAGGTGTTCATTGGTCACGAATCAACTCATGTCTGAAGCCGCTGTGCCCAAACCTTCTGAGCCTGTGGTACAGCTTTTCTTCGGCCAATGTCAGCAGGCTATATTGTTACCTGTCACACTTAAGATTACCAAATGAGGCAATCAGAAAGTTTCATGAGTAGATAACTACCTTCATTTTAAGATCTTAGCAAAGATAAAAGGAAAGATGATAAAGATTTAGTGCAATAGCAGTGCTATTTGAAATATCCCCAAACTAGAATTTATACAAAAGCCCATCAATAGTAAAATGGCTAAATGCATGAGGACACAGCTACAGAATGAGCTTTAGTGACCCATAATGCTGTAAAGAAATCTCTGATTGATAAGCAATGTCCCCCACAGAACACCAGTGGGCGGCGCTGAGATGAGAAGTTGGGGGATCTTTAGGAGGTAGAGCTTAGCTGAGCTGGAGGAAGAGGGTTGCCAGGGGGCAGACCATGATGGTCATGCCCCAGCCCAGCTCCTCGCTCTAGTCTCTCTTGCATGGACCTGCTGAGATTGTACTGTAGGCCACCATGAGCTACACCATACCTTCCTCACTTACTTCACTTCTTTATCACATAAGTAAGAGAAATGACTAACAGAAATAATATCCTGAGGGGAAATAAAATGGTACTGCTACTGCAAAAGCAAAACAAAACACAAACAAAAAACTACAGTGATTCCTCAAAACCAAACATGGAAGTGTCTGTCAGCAGCCTATCAGACTGCTGGGTGGGTGTACACCTCAAAGAAATGAAAACAGGACCGCAAGCATTGCTGTCTGGTAAGAAACCACCCTACCATTTATCTGAGGAATCTAGAGTCATTAGATTCATGGAAAAAGAAAATAAGATGAACGGCCACCACTGCTAAAGGCCTGGGCAGTTAGTGTGTAATAGTTCAGAGTTGCAGCTGAAGAACATGAGAATGTTCTGGAAATAGGTAGTGTTGATGGCTGTTCAATGAGGTGCATGTAAGTATCACAGAACTATATGATTAGAAATAAATGGGTCAAATGGAAATTTCATGCTATACATATTTTGCCACAATTAAAATAAAAAAAAAATGCCCAAAGAAAAAGAAAATGTTGACGTCTATCACTCTATTGCTCTTATGAGTCAGAATTGCCAGTGAGGGTGGGGTTGGAGAGGGAGATAATGACAGAAGCCATGAGTCTACACTGTCTTTTTACTTTGTTCTCCTTCTAAGTGCTGGTTGCAAGGGCATACTCCATCTGTGAAAACTCCCCAGGGTTGTGAATCTGGGGATTCCTAAAGTCTCAAGTTACTTCTCTCCAAAGACCAAAAACTCTATTTGTGAGATTTCTGAGCCTCCAGGCTCCCCTTACACACCTCTCTCTTTATAACTATTATACTCTTTATATTATTTATAACCAACAACATCCTGTCCAGAACCAGGAGTAATATAGGAATATACACATATCTACTGAGATACTGTATATGTGTTGTTAATTTAAGAAGCAACATAGAGAGTGAAAGTAAATCAACACCAACAACACTAAAACAGAAAGACAATACAGAGAAAAACACAAAATTAGGTATACAGGATGCACAGATGCCCAAAGTGGTACATTGAATGAGCTGTCTGTGCCAAGGTAAGTATACTTGCCCCAACATCACATAGTGGGTGCATAAATTTGAACTTGGGATTTTCTCACATCAAATGCTGCAGTCTTCCTACTAAAAGCTAGAGTTTTTCACATCACAGTATGGACATGTCATGTTTGACAAAATGACTTCAGGAAAATTCTTCTGGGTAACATGTGCCATATATTTAATCCAAGCCAATATCTTTATTTTTAGTATTAGAATTGTATGAAGTCCAGTATGGACTAGATATACAATCCAGGGCATAAGCAATACATGTATTGAAGAACCCTGAATGTCACATAAAATCAAAAGACACAAGACTCCTAAAAAGCCTTCTAAAAAAATGCCAACTACCTTATAGAGGTTAGACCTTATTTTTTTTTTTTTTAAAAAAAAAAGTGTTTCTATCCCATACTTTGTAACATCATGGTCAACTCCTTTTCTCACTGATTAGCAGAGCTATCTATGATGGGTAGATGGATATTTTCCATTTTTGTCGAATGCCTTGTTACATGTAGTTTCATCTATCATAAACCACAGCATTGCTGTTAAAGAGCTCTACTGTTATTAACAGAGCACCCTTCATTAGCAAAGGGGTCCCTGTAACAGGTGATCTCTACAACACCTGCCAGTTATTTTATGTCTTCACCTTTTGAATCAAACAGAGGCACTTTTTTTTTTAATGTCTGATAATCAGTGAGAATTTGTCAAAAGTAACTGCAGGACTGCCCAGCCTCTAGGGATCTGATTGAGTGCCAAAGGCAGACTGCATTCCTCCCTTTCTATCCCACCCCGTTCTCCAAGCATGCCATGACTGTTCTTCATGGTCAAAGGCACATCCGGAACGTTTCATTAGGGACATGCATAGAATTGATTTAGTGATTAGAAGGAACAGCCACATAACAACCTACTAAGGAAATGTCATCCTCAACGTTTATGGACACTGAATTTTGAGAGCTCAGGAAGCTAGCATGTAAGAAGGAACATCACCTCCAAAATCAATCATAGCCTTTCCATTATAAATACCATGGTGACCTGACAACCTATATTAAGTAACATAATCATGTGTTTTTGTTTGAAGCCATGGGAATAAAAATGCCAGATATTTCTGACCAGATTCCATCCATGCCATGGAGACTAGCAGAGCAATGGAAAAACACAAATGCTATTTTTTTTATAAGGCTGGTTGGCTAACTGTTATTCCTTTAGCAAAGACTATGGGTACCACTATATGCCAAGAACTAAAACCATAAAGCTTAGCATTTCCTAGTTTAAAAGAGTTTTATTTGCTATATGCTGGGAGAAACGAAAGGGGGGGAGAAAATTAAAGTCAAGCCGGCCTACACTTATTTACTAAAGAACAATTTTTTGTGAGACTTTTATCCTTTTCTTCCAAGTTCTACTGAACAGATTAATCAGAAGACAGGAAAGATTAATGCTTAGACTTTGTGTACTCAGTAATAGCAACAGAGTAAATAATGCAGCATTCAGACAATAGCCAGGCGACACAACTCCATGGCATGCTGTTCTAAATGTACTAGCTTCACTTCTTTGCATACATCTTAAAAGTTTTTGAGAAGAATGTGCCATTTTTCTCCCTCGCCCCCCTGATAAGTCACAGAGGCTACACCAGCTGTTTTGCAAGTGCAGAGACAAGCTGGGCCTGTTTGGCACCACAAACTCAAAGAAAGCAGGTTCCTAGGAAAACAGACATAGGCATCACTTTCTAGCTAGTGGACAATCACTCAATTCCCATTTCTTCAGGAAAAGCAAAATAAAATTACAAATTTCCCATGCAAGTGTACATGAGTACAGCAGGAGACAGTGAAATAAATATTTTGCCAAACCTACAGGAAGTGGGATGTCACCCCTTATCCAACCACCACTGAAGGAGATATAGGAGTGGAAGATTAAATTTGTACAAGGCTGTTGAAAAATACATGTCAGTTTATCAATTTCTCCCAGGAGAATATCAAATTTTTTTATAGTATTTGGGAGGTTTATTAACATCTAATTACATTAAAAAAATTTTAGTCAAAATTTATTCAGGAAAATGTTAGCTATAAAATTTGTGCTTTGTAAAATGTAAACATCTATATTTTCTTTCTTGTTTTGTTTTGAGATAGCGCTTCTCCATAGCTTTGGAGGCTCTTCTGAATCTCGCTCAGTAGACCAGGCTGACCTCAAACTTACACAAATCCACCTGTCTCTACCTCCCGAGTGCTGGAAGGTTTAAAGGCCACCACCACCCAGCTAACATCCATAATTTCTAAGAATATACATGAGTAAATCCTCTCTTTAACTCTTATACCTCAACTTTAGCTACTCCAATCCACCAGCATTATTTCTGTTTTAAAGATGAAGAAATGTTAGACAACTAGGGATTCATTAGTCCAAGGCCAATCAACCAGAAAAAATGTTTTATGGTCTTTTTGTTTGAGTTATGGTCTCAGACATCCCAGGCTGGCCTCAGACTTTCTATACTGCACAAGATGACCTTAAAACTTGTGATTCTCTTGCCTTAATGCTGGTGCAGAGCACCACCCCTGGGTGTATAGACGGGAACTTTAAAGAGCATGCTTGGGTGCCAATACTCCTGGGGAAATGACACTTACAGGGATTTTACTCTCCTCGCCCACTTAAATCTATACCTTTGTAATATTCTTTACTGTCAGTGACAGACTAGAAAGAGTATGCCTTGGACTGATTATTCAAATTGGTTTCTGTAGTATAAAAGAGGACCGATTTGATGACTTGTCTTAAATATAGAAAGTGTGGTAGAGAAATACAGCCTACGTCTGCAGTGGATCCACTCACATCCATGGCTTGCTGTTTCTGTTCTGAGAGTGAAACAGCACACTTGTGGAGATCTGACACCACACCTACTCACTTTCTAGAATATTCCCTAGCACAGAAGTCTTACTATAACTGAAGAGTCTGAATTCAGGTTATTATTATTCTACTTCAGAAATACCTTCATTCTTTATGGGTGCATTTGTTTTTAAGCCCTATCATTTCCTTCTTCAACTATGACTTACTGATAATTCTCAATGTTCTTCTCCTTGTCATGCATTATGACCTACAAATATTTTATACATTTTCACTAATTAATATTTGTTGTTTGATCAGATATATTTATGTGAGTTATATATGTAACATACATTATGTAACACATATATAACACATATATGACACACATTACATAATATATAACACTTAAATATCATAAATATCACATGTAACACATATGTTAAATAGTTATGATTTGAAATACTTTGTGTTAAGAGTCCCTAAATTTTAATCTTAGAAAAAAAATCTTCCCCTCCTTCATCGTATTTCTTCAGTATAACAACATCACTTGCTTAAACACAGTTCTCAGATCACCCCAAACTTGAAATCAGATCACCTATCTTCACATGATCCAATGAAACTTGGACTTTGGTGCCATAATAGGTAAGCCATTTCAGAGTCAGCCCAGGCAGTTTGGGAAGTCATTCCTGAGCTTGTTTAGACTTACATTTTGTAAGCCTTCTTTACAAACAGAGTAGGGATAGGACAGGGCTTGTGGCACTTGGCTACTGCTTAGAGCAATGGCCTTCTCTCCCAAAATGAGAACCATCTCTTTCTGATGCCATATTTTCTTTGCATTTGAAATGGGAGATACAGTAAAATTTAAAACGTGTCTAGATTACATGAGAGAGTTGAAGGAGTATTAAAATGTATTTTTACCAAATTTACATGTTGATCCTCACACCACACATCACAAACTACTAGAAGCTGTATTGGAATTTTCTAGACAGCTGAGGCTAGTCTTGAACTTTTGATCCTTTGTCTTCAATCTCTCAAGTGCAGGGATTACAGATGTGCATTCTGGAGATCTAACATTATGAACCAAAACCTATCCATGATCTAAAAAAAATTCTAAATTACAACTGGGCATGCTTTCAGATGGAGTCTAGGCATACTAACTGTTCACTTGCTTTCTTTTGCTATAAGAAACAACATGGACAAAATCAATTTGGGGAGGAAATGGTTTATTTCATCTTGCAAGTTACAGCCTGTCATTGAAGCAAGTCCAGGCAGGAACTTGAAGCAGATACCATGGAGAAATGCTGCTTACTGGTTTTCTCCAACACTCAACTTCAGCTGTCGTTCTTAAAGAGTTCTCCACCCTACACAGGGACGGTATTGCCCATGGAGGACTGGGCCCTCCTACACCATCAGCAATCTAAGCAATACCTCTTAAAATTTGCGCAAAGGGCAATCTAATGCAGGCAATTCCTCACTTGAGGTTCCTGTTCCTCCAAGTTGACAGCCAAATCACCTATCGCACTGCCCAACTAGGATTTGTCATGTCTATCACGTTTCAGGGGTTACTCTACCTCTTGATAACAGGAAATGCTTTTCGCAGGTTGAGCAAGGATTAAAAGTCTGAACTATGGACAGTTCACAGTAAGAACAATTCTAGAAAGAAGAATCAGCAGGGGGACACAGCGCTGAGTTGTTTTACTGAGGTAGAAGTGAATTTTCTTGTTGTAGAAGACAAAGCAAAAATACCACTTGAACTCTAACTAGTCAAAAAAGAAAAAAAAATACTGTTAACCCATCGCATTATGATTGCTGTCATCAGAGTAAGGACTCAGAATTCAGCTAGCTTTATAAAAAAGAGAAACGGAGAGACACTGACATGTTTTCCTTTGTAGGGAGATGGATGTGTTATACAAAGAAAAAAGAAAATCAGGATTCCTTTCTTTAAGGAATGTCCCATATTCCTCTGACAGGCCAGACTTTGGTAGTCACTTGGGTCTGATCCAAACTCTATAGGGACCATAAACATCATCTAGAATATATATATGTATATATATATATATGTATATATATATATATATATATATATATATATATGTTTTTTAGAGTCCTACTTCTTCTGGGGAAGAAGCAACTATAAAGAATCTAGAGATGAAAAGAATTAGTGCATCATAAAAAATAGAAAAGAAAAAATAAAAGGCCCACTCTGCACTGACTGCCCCTAAGAGAATTTATTCACACACTTAAATTTATGCAGCGAGTTACCAGAAGCCTCATAAATACTGGACCCACAATCAAGCTGTAATCATTCATTTTATTTACATTTCATTAGGGGGCACTAAGGTAATGATCTCCTAAAGATTTCGCTGCAGCCAATGAAACACAAAGTGACCACCAAAGGGGTGGGCTTAAGGAGAGGATGCTATTTTGTCCCAAAGGCATGGAATTATTAAAAACAATCTGTTTTAAAAGTTACCGTGTGCTTTTTTTTTTTTAATGCATCCTCAGCTAGCAATTGCATTCTAAATTATTTTCACTCTCCACATCAGAGGAGAGGTAAGACCTGAATCTCTGACTAAAGAATTTAGGCTGAACTTCCAGCGTTACGCGGGAAACAAACTTGCATGAAATAGAGACTGCAGCAGAGATTTCCAGGACACCTATAGCATTCACCATATATTACCGCTCGTCATTTACTGCTGGCAAAATCCATGACAACCTTTCGGGCTCTTCCATAGCAATTTGAATAACTACACAGAAGGACAGCACAGAGGCACTGAATAAAACACCCGGCGCCTACATCACTCCTTTGAAGCCTGCCAGCCATACATTTTGAATAACCTGAAATGAAGATCAAAAGGGAAGCGAATTTATTTATTTATTTATTTGACCTGAGGCACTGAATGAGAAGAGAGTAAAATTTAGGATTGGAGAGGAAAAAAGAAAAAAAAAAAACAGTCTAAATTTAAACAAACATCAACGCCTTATTCATAAGGTCCATACAGAAATCAAACAGTTAAATCACAAAGTAGGCCAAAGCAATGGTGACAGGTAAAGAATAATAAAAATATCTTCTCAGGGTGTCTGCCTTCATGATCACCCTTCACCTGTCCCTCCCTCCACAAACACAGCTCCTCCTGCATGCAAAGCAGAACAAAAGAAGGATTCTCTCTTTTTTAATGTTTGCTTAATGTTTTGTATAAGTGATCATATGATTGCCCCACCTCCAACTCCCCCTAGGATCTCCTCAGCTCCCTACTCACTCAACCTTATGCTCATTCTCTCTCTCAAATAAATAAACACAGCACAAAACACAACACAACACAATAAACAAAAATAAAAATACACAAACAGATTTTCCCTTTTATGGCCGGTTTCAATTGCAAATAGCTTCCTGGTTAGGGATGGGATGGGGACTCTCTCAGTTCTGGTTGGGAGCTACACTCGGTGTGGGGACGCCCTCTGAGTTGATTCACTTTCTTCCTCTTGTCCCAGAAACATTTTTAAAGACAGGAAGAACAAGATAGAACTCATGACAACAAGCAGAGAAAAAGAGAGTGAGTTCTTCTGCCTTAAATGTAGATGGCGGTGTGATGTGCACCTTGTAAGGGATAGTCAGAGGAAGCCTAAGAGGATGGGAGGAAGGGAGTACTAGTCCAGCAGAGTACCACACAACCTGTGCACAGCTATGTCAAACATGGCTTGAAAGCATTCGACAGGTAGGTAACAATACGTTCAATATGCTATAGTTATCAGGTAATGAATTAAACCTGATTCCCATGCTCAATGCAGAAATGCTTTGCTACTCTAACAGCCATGGGAACTGTGTGGGCAGCATCTGCTCTGAGCACTCCCTGGGTAAGCAAAGTCTGTGGTTTCCACCTTCTAGGAGCTATTCTTCACGAGGCGGCTATATATTTTCTTATGCCCACAGGGATTAAGAACCCATGGTTGCATTTGTTAAAAAGAATGGGAACTTGCCTATCTTGTGTTACCGAGCTTCTCAAGGGAAATGAACTCATAGTTTTTCCATAACGACTTGAACCTGGAACTGCTTTAAGAGAACTCATTTGAAATCTTTAACTGTCCACGGAAAACAAACAAACAAACCTAAACTAAAAACGAGAGCCTTACTGAATTGACGGTTTTGTCCCTATTACTTTTCACTTGGTCTTCTGTATTGGTGAGACTTTAGATCGTTTAGTCTTTGAGATAAAATCTCTATGTATCTAACCTTTATTCATTTGTTCAATTTAAGAAATATTTTATTTATTTAAAAATTCTTTGTGTATGGGTCTTTCCCCTGTATGTACGTCTGTGTACCATGTGTTGGCTGTGCCCACACAGGCCAGAAGAGGGTGGTAGTTCCTCTGGAACTGGAGTTACAAACAAGTGTCCGCTGCCAAGTGAGTGCTGGAAGCAAACTCAGGTCCTGCAGAAGAGGAGTCACCACTCATCACCACTGAGCCATCCATCTCTCCAGCCCACCTTTACTCATCTATAAAGTAAGTGTTTGTGACATCATCAACACCAACTAACCAACAGATAATGTATTTACTTTATGTTGACTCAAGCATTCAGGGAGCAGGGATGTTGGTCTTGAGTGCTGTGGACAGAACCCATGGAAACAAAAATGAAAATTATGGCTTCCAGGAGGAAGTTATGAATCTGTAAATAGCCACTTAACCCAAAAGGAGCTTATCTTGGATGGGTTCTTTCAATCAATTCGAACCATCAGGAATCTGCCTCTGCCAGCCTCAAAGACCAGGCAAGCTACCGCTTGCTCCACATTCGCAAGAGACTGAATTCTGCCAGCTACTGAGGAGTTTGGGAGAGGATCTTGCCGAGAGCCCTGTCCAGATGTCTGATCAGCTGAGTTGCAAGACTAGAAGTGGCTGCCATTAATCCCTGGGATATAAGGCAATTTGTTACAGCAAAATGAAATACCTAATACAGAATATAGCATGTATTTATTTATATGCTTACACAGCCTCAGGGATGCGAGATCTCAGAAAAAGCTCAGAATACACACATGAGCGGGAGAAGGAAGAGGGTGGGGACAGCAGTGAGGTTTTACTGATGAGGTGCTCTGGTTGCAGCTTGCCAAATATTGTCTGTTATGAAGAAAACTTTGACAGAAGTGGCAGCACTTTCTATTGCTCTAACGCAGAATCTCAGTTGATTAGAATAACCAGTTTACAGGTTTTACACTCATTCAGTGGAATTTTAAACTTTCTTATCTGGAGTGAGCAAAAGAATAGCATCACAAACTGGCCTTGAAAAAGCTTTAATTTTAAAAGCACAAACAGCAAAGGGTATGAAACTGTAATTTTGAAAGAACTATGAGCATGTTGGTTTGTCATACAGATCATTCAGGACCATTCTTCTCTACTGGAGAGAAAACTATATGCAGGATCTTAGAAACACATGCCACATAATTCATGTCAAATCAAAGAAAGCCATTAGCAACACCAAAGATACTCAGAAACAATGTGAATGAAAGCTAGTTAAAAAAAAAAAAGCAACATCAGGAACTTTAAAAACAAACAAACAGAAAAAGCAGTTGTAGATATAAACTTAAAAAAAAAAAAAAGAAGAAGAAGCATGGCCAGGCTGTGGTGGCGGCACACACCTTTAATCCTAGCACTTGGGAGGCAGAAGCAGGTGGATCTCTGAGTTTGAGACCAGCCTGGTCTACTGAGTGAGTTACAGGACAGGCGACAGGCTCCAAAGTTACACAAAGAAATCCTGTCAAAAAAATGGATGGATGGATGGATGGATGGCTAGATAAAGCATGGATAAATAAACAAATAATAAAAACAACAACAACAATAATCAATAAAGCAAAAAGTGAGGGGTCCCCTATAGTAGAAAGACTCTTGGCCCCCACATGAACACCTTCTACTTTGAAACCAGGATAGCCGAAGGGTAAGACAGGGGAACCCAGGAGTAATAAAGATTGGAATTTCTTTTCTTTTTTGTTTTTTGCTTTGTGTAGCACTTGCTGTCCTGGAACTAGTTCTTGTAGACCAGGCTGGCCTCGAACCCACAGAAAACCACCTGCCTTTGCCCTCCGTCCCCCCAAGTGCTGGGATTAAAGGTGTGTGCCACCACACAGCTCAGCTAAACACTGGAATCTGGCTCATCTTTCTTTCTTTTGGTGACCAGTTGTGACACAAAGTCAAGTTTAATGACAGTCCTGGGCCTTGGTTGCCACTCTGCAGAGATAATGCACCCTTGACTTTGGAGCTAGAGAAAAGTGTGCAGAAGGACAGGCGCCTGGCATCTGCGGAGTAGTTCTAGAACTTTAGCGGCATTGGCCCACAAGCTTGACCTGGGAAGTCCATGACATAGACACAAGAAAGGTCAACTCAGAAGATGACGTTTAAGGAAACGAAGGACAGGTAGGTTAGAAAAGGGCACAAGTGCACATTCAGTGCGTAATAATGAAGTTACAGGGTCACAAGATAATCTACAACATAAGTGACTTCCAACAGCTCCTGGGAAGACCGTCATCTGCCTCATAAAAGAGCCAGTAACAGGACTGCACCAACTTGTACATTACAGACGCCATGCCACGTAGCATCAATGACTAATGACTAAGGACAAGTTGAGACACTGGGCTGGCTGTGTCAGACACTGGTGTGGCCTCTCTACATGTGAAATGAGGGAGAAGCTAATGATTGTGAATGTTTTCCTTGAAGCCCACACTCATCAGCACCTAGCATGTGCCATGAGCAACGCACAGCAACCACATCCCGGCTCCTGACTCACAGCGACTTCTGTCATTCTCATTTTAACAGACAGGAAGTCACACAGCAGTCAAGTGGCGGAGCCATCCCGACTGAAAGGGAGAAAAAGGATGTGATCTCACAACTGCAGAGTCTCCCGGAAACAGCATCAGAGACAGAACGGATCTGTGAGTCAAGAACACTGCAAGTCCACTGCCTGGAGGACCCCCCCAACACACACACACACACACACACACACACACACACACACACACACACATCACACACACACACTCACACCCACACACTAACACACACACACTCACACACTCACTCACACACTCACTCACACCCACACACACTCACACACACACACTAACACACACACACATCACACACAAATCACACACACACTCACACAAACACTCACACACACACTAACACACACACTCACTCACTCACACACTCACCACACACGCACACCCACGTGTACACGCTCGCGCACACACACATGCATACACACTCACATATTCACACACACATTCACACACACACCATACACTCACACACACTCTCACTCACACACACTCTCACTCACACACACTCACACACACACACTCTCACTCACACACACTCACACACACTCACACACACTCACACACAGTCACACACTCACACACACTCACACACATACTCACACACACTCACACCCACACACACTCACACACTCACACACACACACACTAACACACACACAGTCACACACACACACACACATTCAGTTTATTCCTCCTGGTGTGGGGCCGTTCTGGACCTCCCCACCCCCAGTGCAGACCTTGGATTTCAGCTTTGCTCCCAGGTTAATTCACTTGCAGCAGTTAGACAACACAGGTCTAAGCACGACTAGTTTTCTAAGAGGGAACCAAAAAATCTGAATACCAATTAAAAAAATGTACAGCTTGGATTCAAATAATTGTTTCAATAAAGACCAAGAAGACGCTAGGCGGTGGTGGTACACACTCAGGAGGCAGAGAGGCAGAGGCAGGCAGATCTCTGTGAGTTCGAGACCAGCCTGGTTTACTACAAGAGTTCTAGAACAGGCTCCAAAGCTACAAACAAAAAGGGGGAAAAAATAGAGCAAGAAGACAAATACTGATCAAGCATAGGCCAACATACTTGAAATATAAATATTAAACAGCCTGTTATATAAGTCACATTAGACCCAGTTTAACCAGTTAAAAGTAAATTTACACAGATTCTGCCCCTTATTTTATTTTACACTGGTTTTCTTCAAACCAAACTCTGAAGGGAATTTTGACAGGAATGTGAAGAGCATACACTTAATTCTTGTTGCCATTTCTCTGAAAGTCTTTACAAATAGAAACCATGT
The DNA here is from genome assembly GCA_030556225.1 of Cricetiscus sungorus. Taxonomy (NCBI): domain Eukaryota; kingdom Metazoa; phylum Chordata; class Mammalia; order Rodentia; family Cricetidae; genus Cricetiscus; species Cricetiscus sungorus. The sequence continues at coordinate 8,952,177 of JANBXA010000411.1, read as the reverse complement.
AACTACCCTTTAATTTCAGACAGCATCTCATTGGTCTACTTCTGCACATACTAACAGGCAAGCTGGTCAAGTGTGACTACTCCAATTGCCCGGAGTTAATGAGGAAGGACCAGAGGCCTAATACATCATGAAGACTCAGCGGTATCATGGGGCACGGTGGAGTCATCACCCATGGCTTTCCGTCAGCAAGGCCACAAGAGGCATGAGCCTCACACTGAATAGGATAACAAATGCCAACTAGAAGCAACCGGCAGCAACGTCATACCCATGCTGGGACTGTCCAGCACAGCAGCGTTAAAAAGGAACACTAAGTTGGCATTGTTTTAAAATCTGCTCTCTTTAAAACTCTGTCACCCTTGTTTCAATGTTTTCACAGTACACAGTTAAACCTCGATGTTTATACCTGACCTTTTTCTTTTCATATAAGACAGTAGTAAAATAAATGATGTCAGTATTGGGCGGGGGTGGTATGAAGAGATCTTTTAGAGTTTTAAACATTTATACATTATTCAAACTTGAGGAAAAACCTCTAAGTCTTAGGATTTAGACAGCAAATATGACTACTTGCTTGGTTTGGCCAGCACAGAATCCAGCCAGCCATCAGCAGATGTCTTTATCAGCTGCTTAAGCTTTATAATGCAGAAATGCAAGAAACAAGGCAAGCAAGCAAAATAAACAACAACAAAAAGCCACAAACCAAAACAACGACCAAAATCCTTAAAGCAAAACATAAAAAGGAAGAATCCTAGATATTCTACAACCGATGAATGGATTTAAAAAAAAATAATAATCCAGACAGAAAAACACATGCCACATTTGTAAGTGGAATCTAGGTCTGAAGTCTGTAGGACATGAAAGAGAAAGGGGATATCTGGGATGGGAAGGACGCCGGCAGCGAACAGCACTGAGAAGGTAATGGAGGGAGGTGAAGATGAGGGGAGAAGATGATGTTGCATGTGCAAGGCTGTCTTTAGGACCACACCCCTTGTGCAATGAATACGTTCTAATTTAAAAAGTGCAAGGATGAGCCAGTGTTGAGCCCCCAGGGACTTAAAAAACAAGCAAAGGAACGGGTTCACAAAAGAGGAACTCAATAACCCTACTACCTACAGCCAAGGACAGAGGATTTACATGAAAGTGATAGATAGAAAGACAGAATATCCAGACTCTAGAATGCGATCCGCCAAGTCCTGGAAGAAAACACCAAGCAATGGGAGAATCAGAACAGTGATATGAAGTGGATTGCTTTATTCAGTTAGTAAAACAGCAGTGAAGGTCAAACCATTGAAAACAGCATGCTGCGTCAGGAAAGCTTGAAACACAGCTGGGCTGATGGACACTTAATTGCATGACTCTACACCTCTGGATCCCACTGAATCAAATTAAACCAATTCCTCCTCATCAAGGAATTTACTATTATTTTTTTTAAGACAAAGTCTCACATAGCCCAGGCTGTTTTTGAACTCTCTATATAGAAGATGCCAACCTTGAACTTGTGACCTTCCTGCTTCCAGCTCGCAAGGACTATGATTACAGGTCTGTAATACCAATACTTCACAAGGGGCTCGGTATCGGTATCAAACCTAGGGCCTCATGCATGCTAGGGAAGCACGAAACCAGCTAAGTTACATCCCTAGACATCCCTGAGTATTTTTATTTATCTGAAATTTCTCTACCTACTGTGGCCAAAGCTGTACACTATAGACCCAGATAGCTCTGAGAAATGTAAGTATTTAGTTTATTCCAACCAGAGAGACAGTCTGTGTGCGTAACTAGATGTAGCAATAAATGATGACTGAGATATATAAAGGGTCAGTCATATTACATTTGAAAGGGTCAGATACCCCCTGGCTTCCCAGGATCTACTGGTTACAAAATATGTTTCCCGCTTGGAGGAGAATTAAAGAAAACAACTTCCAGGAGACTAGAAATAAGCGTTATGAGCTGTGTTTACTAGTTCATGAAGAACCATGGGGTAATATTTTGAAACCCTCAACACAATCTTTTGTTGAGACTTGCTTAAACCAAATGCAGACTCTGAATAAATGAAAGGATTTAATTGCTAAATTTCATGGTTTGTCACAAAGAAAATGGCAAATTTCACTCTACCCAAGATTAATAGAAAAATTATAAAAAAGAAAAAAAAACCTGTGCAAATTATTTACATAGCCTAAGTAGATATCAAAGATTGCAGACATGCTCTGACGAACAGAACTAATCGGCAGCCTGTGACCCACACATAGCTAATTACCGAGCCCAAGGTGGAGGAAACCATGAGAGCAGCATGCAGATCAGGGGTTCATTATTTCTATTGTAAACAAGAAGCTGCCATGCAGAGCACTGAGCTCCAAGTGTAGTCCAGACACAAGTTCAGTACACTCCGCCTTCCTCTGCTTTACCCCCTAGTGTTCATGAGACAACAATGTTCTTCCCTGACAGCCATGGCAGGTGGGGTGGCCACCTGAGTCCCCACGCCTCACCCGGAACCAAACAGTGCACCTTAAGTCCTTTACAGAAAACAAGACCTTAGAAGGTGCTACCTGGTTAATCAAATGAGAGGAGAAAATTGAGACATTTATTTCTAGGGCGGAACTCCCCTCTCCATATTCCAACTTTCCCCATTAAAGGCTGCTGACATAGAAACTGATGGAAGTTTCTGGATCTTTAAGGTGAATGTAGAAGAGGTTTCCCCCCTGGTGGATGGAGACTTTTCGTCTCAAGCAATTCACCTTGCAGGGTTGACAGAGAGGCTCAAATATGAGAAGCCTGCCTCGGATAGGATTTCATAGACAACTGAGAAGGGGCAGTTGATTGAAGGGGTCTCGTGTTCTGTATCTTAGACACGAGGACATTTAAGATGTCCCTGTGCCACCCCATTGTTCCCCTGGAAATAAAATGTTGGGCACGATCCCTGATCATGCATTCCCACAATTCCCTGCAGGGAACATGGCTTCAGAACACCTTCTATGCACTATGCACTTCTATGCACTTTTAAACTTCAGTCCAAAGGGGTCAGCAGGGACAAATCTGCTTCCCACTCTGATTGTGACTTCAATGGGAAGGGCTCACAGCCTGCCCTTGACCGTGCACAGCATGGATGAGGCAGCTCCCCTTCAGTAAGGTCTATAAATGAAGGCTATAATGGAGGTGATGAAGACCGCAGGCAGTAAGACCCAAATGATCCTTGGGGTGTCTAGACTTGTTTAAAATTGGAAGCAGTAATTAATAACTGAGACCAATGTGATGGTGAGCTCAATCCCACTTTATTGACAAGTGACAACTAGCTTTGTCAGCAATGTGTTAAGCAGACTGCTTGAATACAAGGAATGTTTTGCTAATCTCAGTGTACTCCCCACCAAGAAATACAGTGTATAGAAAATAAAACACTTCGAACAAACCAGCACAGAAATTCTTCCCTTGGCACGGAGAATACAGGTTCCCGGGTAAGTACCAAGAAAGTTCACATACAATCACCCACGTTGACAATATGGGAGGAAATAAGGCAGCAGGAATGGGGGTTGGGATGAATTTTGAAAAGTCTGTGACTATGAGGTCAAACACAGTAAGGACTCTGATACTCTTCAGAGTGAGTGAGCTAGGCAGGAGATACTGGTTAGGGGATCACTTAAGTGCAGCTCTCAACCACACACTTTGGAACTGGCTGCCCGGATACAGATCAGCTAAGTTGTATGAAGCTCCATTTCCCTAAATCTTATGCTCACGAAATTATTCACCTCTGGGGACTAGCTGCGAATCCAAAGTCACAGAAGAGCATGGGTAATTCAAGACGGAGAAGGATGCTTTCGTGTAACCTCTACTTATGTATGGACTGGGTCCCATCCACAGAATCCAGAATGCATGCAACCCAGGTCCTGACACACAGTGTTGTTCTCAGGCCTCTCTCCCACTTACAGGTTCCCACAGCACTGCACAACAGCCCCGCCTCTCCTGGTTTCCCAGCGCGGTCCTATTGCCCCAGAGAACATCGCTCTGGCACTAAAAAGGAAGGGGGCCCGGGAGAAGTGATTTCCTGCCTTATATATTCTAAACACATAAAGAAATAAAAAGGAGGCAAATGTTTATTATCAGAGGAGTTTTTGTTCTTTGCATTATTTCAAGCTTCCCAATTATTCCTCATTTGCTCTGCTCTGATACATGTCCAATCTGCCCGCATCCTTTGCTTTCCTATTCATAGTATCTCCCTCTTCCCCCCCTCTCTCTCCCTCTTCCTTCCTCTCCCTCTCTCCCTCCCTCCCTCTCTCTCCCTCTTCCCTCCCCCCCCCTCTCTCTCTCTCTCACACACACACACACACACACACACACACACACTTTACTGGCCTAAATACAATGAATGTGTGACTTAAGATCGAGACCAGTCCTTTGGAAAGCAAAGTAACTTCCCCATGGGGTCAGCTGCATGGAGGTCATGACAACTGCTCTTCTTGGCTGATCATCAGCCAGTCAGCGTCTCCATCTTCCTCTGGACTCTGTGAAATGATGACAGAAAACAGTGGCATGTCTCATCAGGCCTTTCCTTGCCAACGGGCTGCTGCTGTCACAACTCGATGTTTTCTGGCAGGAAGTGGCCATGCCAACACCATTTATGGTGGCAGGAAACAGAGTTAGAATACAAAAACACCGAGCAGCTAAGGGGGACGAGACTTCAGAATGTTCCCTTCCATTTCACACAAAGGATGCCTTGGGGAAGAAATGCCAAATGGTCCAACAGCCCAGGCCTTCTTTGGGTCCTAGGAAGAAGTTTACAACAAAAATGAAGGAAAGGAAACACCCTCTACAGGGTAGTGACTGGGGAGCCTGTGATGAGGATCTCTCTGTGGAGTCGGTATAGCTATATGGAATGAATTGATAGCCCTACTAAGTGACTTAAAGCAGCTTATTGCTTTCTAATGTAAGATATTCAGGAGCAGCTGGCCAGTCCAGGAATGCACTGGTGGCTATCAAATCACCCCACTCAAAGAATTCTACTTTTCAATCACCATTCTAACAGTCAAACCTACCGACCGTGTTCAGTTCTTGGGCCAACCTGCCTTCTGGGGCTCCACCAACACAAATGTGCCCCCTGATAGGAAGGAGCAGTGGGAAAGTAGCAAAGGGTCTCTGCTAGCTGGCTCTCCCTCCAACAGCTTCTGCTTCTACATCAAGGGCCAGAATACAGTATACACGTTCTGACTATAGAATATGTAACTACATATCTGAGAATGGACCCTGATAGGCATAGCCCCTTGGTTAAGTGCTGTGGTATATAAACTTCAGGGTTTATCTGTAAGACAGAAGGTGCATATATCTACCAGTGAGCAGTCACCTCTACCTGGGAAAAATTTGAAGCATCTTGACTCATGTACCAAGGAGACAGGACTGGTGAATAAGATGACTATATTCTAGCAGGAATGAGTGTACATATTAGAAGGTTCCACTAATGCTTTCCCAGTATGCCCCAACATGGGAGGAACGTTCAGACTATTAAGACAGCTCCTCTGACCCACTGCAATTCCCTGGCTCTTCTCAGCAACCTACATGGCTGTGCTATAAAGGAACAAGTCTAAGCTGAAGACCCAGAAGCCATTCTCCGAGCAGCATTATAAACGTGGAGACTCCTAGGCATTCCCACACAGGACTATTGCACAGGTAACGTAGCAGAAATAAAATTCATTTGCCATCATCTAACGTGGAATTGATTGGATTTCAATAGATTAGTCTTTGCTCTAATGAGGTGTAGAGAGGGCTTGAGTAGAAGGGAAAAGAAAGTGCAGCAAGGACCAACTCATGTTTGTTGCTTGTTTTGTTTCCTGGCAAATGCCCTTTCGACTGTCTTCTCCCAGGGCAGCTTTTTTATCCAGGTACTTCACAGCCTTTGCACTGGCTATCAGTGGGACAGAGAAGCCAAGCCTGGAGCATCTCATTAAAGAAAAAAAGGCAAGGGTACCGTAACGGCAAGGACAAACTCACATCAGGAACATGTACTGGCAGGTGGAATCTGCTTTCCAGACTTGAGCAGTGAAATGGGGATGGAGGAGTATCATTGTTTAAACTGCATTCCTTAACAACTGCCACACGTCTAAGTCTCAGGAACTTTGCTTGAGACCTTGTCTGAAAACAGTCTTTGCAGACAGACTCAGAATAGAGCCATTTAGGGTGACCCCAAATCAGCACCACTGACTCCTTATAAAACAGAGAAATCTGGACACAGAAAGGGGTGTGCCATGACAAAAGCTATGCAAGGGTGAATCAAGGAGAGCCAGAGGCTGCCAGCAACCCAACAGAAGCTAAATTATATGGCATCACTCTTATTAATACGTTCTCTATAGTGGGCTTCACAGTGATGGTTGTGGAGATGTGGAAGAGATTTTCTGTCGCCATCCTCATAGGCAATCGCCCTGGGGATCCCATCACTTCAGATGTCTACCTGTCCCAATGGAAGACTGCAACTTTGGTGCTTAAGTCACCTGGTTTGCAGTGCACTGTTACAGAATCTGAGTTGGTAACAAAGGGTGTAGATGAACATCTTCATCTTCTCTTGGGTCTAACACAATGCTTCTTTTTCTCTCAAGTGACCCAATCTTTGCATGTCTCTCCCTGCCCATCTCGGCCTCATCCTTAAGCTACTTCTTGGACTATGTAATTTTTTTGTCACCATCACTTACATACATAGGGCTACATCATGTAGTGGTCAGGAGTTGTCTCCAAGAAGAGTACTGATCAGTAGGCCAATAGTAAGGTGAAGATGTAGAGCTTTCTACCCTGACAAAGCTTCCTCTTCTTCTACAATCAAGATGACTGGAAGCCGGATACTAATTTTACCTGTGTTTCGAAGTCTATACGCATACTATCCCACAGGTACATAGATTCAACAACATTTGTAGAAACAAACTATATGGATAAAGGAAGAATTAAATGCAAATGATTATGCAGTAGGCAAACAGTAATTGCTCATTTATGATGACTCAACAAACTCAAATAACACATGTGTCGTATGCATTGATGTCTCCTAAAGGTAATTTTCTGCTTCTAGAACACCCCATTCATTCCTTCTGCTCCCTGTCCTGTGAGATGCCTGGCAGAGGCTAAAGGTTCTGAAGACAGAATCAATATTCTTTAATGAGCCCTATCAGGGGGCTGGGGAAATACCACTTCCATGCATATCCATTCTCTTTTATTGTTTGCTTAATAAAAACCCAAAGAGAAGAGCAGCATAGTGAAAGCCTTCCTGTACATCAGTAACACAGCTCAACAAACCAGACAAACAAAGAACTGAAAGCCCCTAGTACCCTTCTCTCTCCTCAGCTCCCTTCTCTTACCCCAGAGGATTTGGTGTTTTCTGCCCCAAGTATGTTTTTACACTTTCCCTAGAAAAGCAATCCACCTCAAATGATGGTGCATAAATACCACAACCCCATCAGCTGCTGCCCCACTCCTTGAATCCTGTTTCTTTTGTGTAGAAAAACAAACCAGATAGCATCAACTAATAGGTATTTTCAGCTGTGTTTATGTCACCTCTCAATAAGGTCACAGGAAGTTCAAGCCTACTGAACAGGAAACACGCTTTGCACAGCATTTATTTCTACACTCTTCAATCCGTACCTATGTTTCCTGTGTGGAGAATACTGACCAAAAACCTCAGCATGGATAAACTGAATGTAAGATGGCAACGAAATTAAATTAGTCTCTTTTATATAGAGGCCTAGAAGAGTAATCAATAATGAATCCATCCCTATTTTTCTAAACTTTTAGATTGATTTGTTTGTTGATTGATTTAGTGTGTGTGTGTGCGTGTGTGTGTGTGTGTGTGTGTGTGTGTGCGTGTGCATGCATGTGCCATGGACAAGTGAGCATGTGGAAGACAGAAGTAATATGCTGGAGTGAGTTCTCTCAATTATGTAGAGTCAGGGAACCAAACCAGTCATCAGTGAGGCTTGACCAGGCCTCTGCACACTGCAACATCTCATTGTACCTCCTCCCCACTTTTTAGTTAAAAGTGTATTTTATATGTGTGGGTGTTTTGCCTGCATGTATGTCTGTCTATGCACCATGCATGTGCCCAGCACAGAAGCCCCTAGAACTAGAGTTACAAACCGTTGTGAGCTGTCACGTGGGTGCTGGTAACTGAACTCAGCTCCTTCTGAGGAGCAGACATCGCTCTTAAGCACTAAGTCATCACCCCATTCCTCACTTAAAAAATCTTTTAAAGAAAATCCATCAACCTCTCTGTTGTCAGGAAAGATTTGAGATTAAAAACTAAGCTAGACCCGCCTGGAAATGTACTAACTAGAACAGCGAAGTCCAGCACTTCATCCACCACATTTTCCATCAAACAAGTATGGAGGAAGTCCAGTCATTAATTATTCAAGTAACGGATGGGCTTTAGCCATGAAACTGCCAAGAGGTAAAGAGAATATATGACTTCAAATCATACAAGATCATATTGTACAGGCATCTATGGGACACCTGTTGGCTGCTAGGCACCATCCTAGGCGTAAACAACACTGTAACACCCTACTCTTGGGGACTCTCCACTCTGGCGGGGCAGTATATTTATACTATAACATGAATAATCCCAACCGAACAACTCAGAGGCTCCTTCCAAGATCAATAAGTCACAGGACAAATCAGTTTGGCTAAGAATGGCTGCTGTGCTCTTTCTGGAAACTCTCAAAGAGCCAAAGTGTTGCAGCCAAACAGAGACAATTGGTTCTGTTCTCTGGAAGAGTCTCTGTTGACTCCTGGAATGTATTAAAATGTGTTGTACGGAGTGATCTTCAGTGCATAAGATGTCAAGCCTTTTTGGAACCTAAGCACATATCAGTAGTTTAGGGGAAACATCATCACTTGGTATTTCATCAAGTGCAACACTAAAAATAAGCACTGCTCACTGTGCCTCAACAGGTGGACATGGGTTCTGGGAAGCACCAAACACACAGCTCCGCTCCCTGTTTTTGTCTGAAATTAGCAAATTTAGGGCCAAATGGAGTATTTTACTCATTGACAACAGGTCAGCCTAGAAGTACTTGCCAGCTGGAAAGAGAACGCATAGCAAGACTCAATGATCATTAAATAAATAGCAAATAAAACACAAACACCTGGAAAATGTCTTACAATGTGTGTGGAAGTATTGTTTTACTCCATATATCACCATCTTTTTCCATGATTATCAATGCCTTCTTATCTATGAGAATTTACCATAAAAAATTCTATAGTAAACTGCTACTTCATTTCTCAAATTTAAGACTATTAGCATCAGAAGGGCCTAAAGGAAACATCACTTAATGCACAAAACACACCAGTGAAGGCTAACACCTTTGTTTAATTTTTAATTAATTTATTATTTTATATGTTTGAGTTTTGTCTACATACCATGTGTGTGCCTGGTATCTACAGAAGCCAAAAGTCACAGACAGTTGGGAGCTGCCATGTGGGTGTTAGGATTTGAACCTACGTCCTCTGGAAGAGCAGCCAGTGCTCTTGACCACGAGACCACCTTTCCAGGGTCACCTGTCTGCTTTTAAAGCTTTCTTCACCCTCCCCCCCCCATCGCAATTGATAAGATCAGGGGATTCTGAATGCATTTCTACCTGCCTGTATTGTCTACATTCCCTACGCTAGTCACCTGTAAGATTGACAAAGCATTGTTTAAATTCATGTTATTTAAATAAAAAAATTTC